>VDFB02370772.1:78474-123513 GCA_007258455.2 Sequoia sempervirens
TTGGCCTATTAGGATGTGCTTGTCTGTTATCAACTTAAACATTCTTTGAGTCCAAAATCAAAATTGAAAACACTTTGTCTTATGATTGTCTTTGATTGCCAGAATTTGATCACAGAAAACAGAGTCAGTTTAAAATCTCATCACTGAAAATACATAGAGAGTCACAACTGTTCACCAGAAGGTCGTAATTGATTTTTAGAGTCACATCTGTTTAACTTTGAGTCACATTTATTATTAAGAGCCGCATCTATTGAACTTTGAGTTGTATCTATTATCACAAGTCGCATCTGTTTAGCTTTGAGTTGCATCTATCGGTATCAGTTGCATCTATCTAGCGTAGAGTCGCATCTGCTAGTTTCGCTCGCAATTGCTTTGCGAAAAACCACATATGTCATATTTTGAGTCACAATTGTAATTACAAGTCGCATCTATTAGAAATTTAATCGCATCTGTCAGAGTCACACATTGAACTTTACTAGAGAAACACAATTGATCACTGAAAAACCGCAACTATTAACTTGAACCGCATTTGTGAAATCCCGCGACGCATCTGTAGGATAAGGTGGGTCGGGCCCCTAAAATTCTATGGCCCTAAAATTCTATGGGCATAGGGAGGTAGATTATTTTTTATATGCCTCAGGTCGGCCCCTACTATTCTATGGAGAGAAACAAACCCCACCGACCTGCCCTTCGGGACCGACCATGAGACGAATAGGTCGGTCCTGAAGGGCATGGTTGGTGGGGTCCACCTCGGGTGGGAGGATGAAAGTAATGGCAGCCCTACTTCTATAGATATCTATATATATCTATCTGATTATCAAAAAACTAGAATTCACAGTCACTATCCAGTCAACACGATTATACCAGTTTCAGTTGTCTTTACACAAACAGTCTTTGAACATAAACCTAAAATGATTTGCTCAATTTTGCATCCTTTAAGTTCATTCGGTCATTACTATAGTTGTCTTAATTCAGAGTTTAGTTTCATCTTAGAGTACATATTTCCTTGTATTAAACTTCTAGAAAGGTCACTTTTACAAACTTTAGGATTAGTTCACCATCTACACTCTAGAAAAGTCATAGTGTCAATGAAATTTGTCATTGAACCTAGTTTTATCAATTTATCCTTTGTCCTACACAGAGTCCTCTTAGCTCATCAGTCTAGTTAGGAAACTCAACTTGTCTTTGATCCTTGTCCTACATTGGTTCCTTGACTTAAACTAAATTGACGCCTTGGTTAGACTTTAGGTAGTTGGTCCCTTCGTCTTAAGGTTTATAGAATTGATTATTTTAGAACCTTGCTTAGGCCTTGCATCTTTAGATTTAGGCTAGTGTCATCCTACAACATTCCTTATTTTGCATATGAAAATCCCAAAAACATAGACTAGGGTCATACTATTCATAGATATAGTTTTGCATTTCCTGCATATTGAGCTTGTCTTACATGGTTGAAACTAGGTCTAAGAGAAGAGAGAGAGAAAATATGTCAAACCCAAATGAATTCATCAATCGATTTTCTTCAAGACCTCATAAGACTCTATTAGACAAATTCACCACAGAAACACTCAAGGACATATTGCAGTAAAGGACATAGAGGCTGCCGCACAGGACCCTGAGTTTGCCTCTTTCATAGATAAGTACCTAGCAAATGATCGACAACGATACTTAGCCAAATTGCTAGCTGAAGGCGCTACCTTAGCTATAGGATTTGATATCAACACCTTACAAACTCAACCTACACAAGGGACAAATACCATGACTGCTACTACTACTATACCTCAGGTTAGCACAACTATGCCATCTAGCACAACTACACAGAGTATGAAAGTCCATACATCCCCATTTGGTATATCTAGCGTGACATCAAGATTTAATTTCACTATAGGGGCTTCATCATCCACTCCCTTCGGTCCTCTTGTTGGGAGTAAAAGGCCTAAAACCTCAGCCTCTACACCTTATCTCGGTGTCACAAGTTCATAGTCAATGGTCATACCTAACGCTAGTATCATGAGCACCATACCACAGTCAACGGCCATACCTAGTGCTCCAGTCACTAGTACTATACGATGGATTACACAAACAGGGGGCATTCCCTCCTTCCCATATGGAAATTGGAATCCATTCACATAGATTCTAAGTCAGAATCCATTCTCCCAAACTGGTACTTAGAATCCATTCACACAGATTCTGAATCAGAATCCATTCTCTCAGATCGGTGGTCATGATCCATTTGTACAGATTCCAAGACACCAATCATTTACATAGATTCCCAATTAAAACCCCTTTTCCCAAAGTGGTACTCAGAATCTGTTTACATAGATCCTAGTTCAACACCAATTTATGCAGATTCTAGACCAGAACACATTTACCAACATTCTGAATCCAAATCCACCTCAGATGCCAACGTTCAATCGAAACCCATCACGAGACTTTGGATTTCAGAACACATACACGGATCTACATAATCCCCCTAAAACATCTTTGACCCAAGTTGACGTCTTACAAACAAAAATGCATGCATTAAAAACGTAAATGGATAACATGTCAGTCTCAACTAAGAAATTGTTTTCAACAAAGGACATATGCCCATTCCCCTTTGATAGATCATTGTACATGACCCCTTTCCCTTATGGATATGTCATACCGAATCTCCCTAAGTACAATGGCAAACGAAATCCAATAGAACATATAAGGGAATTTTCTACCATATGCGTAGATGTCACTTATGACCCCACGTATCTTATGAGGCTATTTCCAAGAAGTCTTATAGGAATTGCAATAGAATGGTTTTTGGGTCTAGATTCTGGCATTAGATATTGGGGTGAATTGGTTGAGAAATTTGTGGAGCAATTCTCCTTCAACATAGACCACGAGATAAATATAGCAACCTTGTGTCACACAACATAAGATGAAGGGGAAACATTCATTGCTTTCTTCCAGAGATGGAGAACTATAGCTAGTAGGTGTCCTGTCGAGATACTCGAAAAACAAAAAGTTACAATGTTTCAAGAAAACCTTCATACAAAACTCAAGAGTAACTTAAGGGTACATTGTTGTACATCTTTTTCAGAACTAGTGGAAAAAGGGGTTATAATAGAGAAGGATCTCATCAAAAAGGGCGAACTTAAGACATCAACATCCAATAGAAACCTAATCATATAAAATGCCCCTACTAATAGAAACAAATTTTGGTCTCGCAACAAAAATGTCACCAATGATGGGGTGGTTGATGCTAAAACACTACAAGCAGGACCCCTCCTCACATTATAAGGACCTCATACTTTTGCCAACACATTTTATGTTGTCAATCAACCTCCTAACGTGGTCCAAAATAATCAACGTCCACAACAAAGAAGATTTCAAAAATGTGAGTTCACTCCCTTAGGGGAACCCATTGAGTCGGTGTTCAAACAACTGTTATAACATAATCTTATACAGCTGCAAGAACCATGACAATACGATCCAGGACAATTTAAACCAGCTTGGTGGGATGACAATGCCTTTTTTGATTATCATAGAACTAAGGGACATAACCTACAAAACTTTTGACAACTGAAGAATATCATACAGGATCTTGTTGAAAGGAGAATTATTGAAGTTAGTGGACAAAAACATAAGTCATCAAACACTGATCATCAAGTCTTTTCTAACCCACTACATGACCATGGGAAAGAAACTGTCCCCAGTTCAAGTACTAAGACCAATATGTCAGCCAACTATGCCAATGTCAAGCATGATTATAATAGTGGAAAAATCATTCACTGCCTTCGCGCCGCCGATGAGAATATCAATACCATTATTATCAATGATCCAGAGGATCTTCATCAAAAATTGAAGTTTCTCTTTTATCTTCAGAATCAGTATCATCAACAAGAGGGTGAAATCTTGACTCCAATGCAACTCGAACGGAGTCAATTGGAGTACTGAAGCTCAAAATATGTAAGGTCAAACCTATGGTCAACCCTCAGAAAACAGGCCAGAAAAAGGGCAAAAATCAAAGTTGTCAAAATCAGCCAAAGTCAACACCATTATGTAATGCTCATCATCACAATTTTGGCGAAGTTTATTTCACGAAAAACGGAGTCCGTATGACGAAGTTACAGATGGTCAAAATCTGGGTCAACCTGATGACGTCGATGCCTAGTGAGCACCACGGCCAATCAGCCCTTGACACTTGTCATCTCTTCAATCCTCCATTTGGAAAATATTTTGAAAAATAATATATATATATATAAATTGAAATAAAATAAATGAAAAAAAAGTATAAAATTAAACTCCTAAAAAAAAGGGATAAAACCCACCCATTAAGGGTGGCGCCCACTTTATGTGGGAAGCCACCCACACGTGGGGGGGCAACAAAAATTATGTGGGAATGCCACCCATGTTATGGGGGGGTGACCCACCTAAAGTGGGGGTGCCACCTAACATGGGGATGGCCCACATTTTGTGGGGAGCCTTCCATAAAGGTGGAATCCTCACATTTAAGGAGATTTTTCAATATTTTTTTCCTAAAACAATTAAATTTGCCACCCCAACAAAATAAATCAAGATTTATTTTGTAACAACAAATGCGCAAGAAAGAATAAAATTAGGGGCTTGGAATTTTTAAAGGGGGATATTATTGTTAATTTACCTATGTAAAGGAGATTATTAAGATTTTTATGTAAAAATGGAGAGATAAGGTGGATTTTGTAAATCATTTGGTTGTTAACCAAATTGAGTAAATTTTTTGTATAAAAGGCTGAGATTAGAGGCTTAGAGGGGCAATTGAGAATTCCTCAAGTGTTGGAGACTTAGAGGGTTTTGGGAGATAATTTTTTGTTCCTGTACGTCGGGAGAATGTTGGAATTCCATTGTGCTTGAAGGGAAGAGCTTGCCAGCTATTGTAATGCCGAATTTTTGAAGATATCAATCGGATCGGTCTACTCTTTGGAGAGGGACCTGGAGACGTAGTCATTTTTATGAAAAACTCTATTATCAAGCTATTTTCATTTTCTCTTTCTTGTCTCCTTTTGAATTCTATCTTTTTCTCAATTCCATTAGTTTAATTATGTTATGGTGTTGATTTCATTTTAGTAATTTGGAGATTGGAATTGTAATTGTTATGCATTCTTTAAGCAATCGTCTTAGATCCTAAATCAGATCAAATTGGTATCAGAGCTATGTTTTGACTAAGTATTGTAGATTCAAATGCTTACACGCTCCCAGCTTCAACAAGGCAGAGGGAAGCTTGAAGAGTTTAATCAAGAGATTGGAAGATGAAGAGCTCATTCACGAACACAGATGGCAGATCCAAATGATGGACAAAGTTCTGAGCTTGGTGAGAAGGAATTTCAAAAGGCTTTTCTCGACATGAAGGCCATGGTCAAAGTCTTATTCTAGGAGAGGCAAGAAAAGATGCAGAGACATGAAGCTCGTGCAGGCAAAGGAAAGAAATTAGGAGATGATCCTGAGCCTCCGAAGACACCTCCCTCTTCTCCTTCTTCTCCCTCATCTCCCTCTTCTCCTTCTTCTCCTTCTTCTACTCATTCTATGCCTTTTAATCCTTTTAAGGGTGCACATAAGCCCAAAATTAAGTTGGATGTAAAATTTGACTTACCAAAATACTGTGGTGAATTAAATGCTGAAAAACTAGATGATTGGATTCAGTAGGTTGAAGTCTATTATAGAGTCCAAAACCTTGTAGATGATGCTGATAGGATCCAACTTGCTACTCTTCGGTTAGGGGGTACAACTCTAACTTGGTGGGAGAGTAGGACTAGAGCAGAAATCTCCCAACATGGTAAAGTCAACTTGTCCTAAATAGAATTTGTAAGTGCTCTTAAAAAGAAATTCTATCCCTTAGGCTACATGCAATAGCTAATGATGAATTGGCAGATGTTTAGGCAAGGGAAAGGTCAGTCCATTCAGGAGTACACTCATGAATTTCGTAAAAGGGCTATTGCATTAGATGTTCCATTGTACACCTAGGATACTTTGTTGAAGTATATAGGAGGTCTTCATTCCTACCTTAGACATTCAATTTTGGTTTTGAATCCCAATAACCTTGACAAAGTTTGTGTCCAAGCTACCCACTTAGAGTCTAGAGGTAAGGGATCATTCATTGATAAGTTTGATAAAAATCCATCTAAGTCTGATGGAAAGTCTAAGGGTAAAGATAAAGAAAAAGATAAAGGTAAAGGAAAGAAGACAGCTACGGTGAAGAAAGAGGGTGAAAAACCCACATACTCGCATTGCAAGAAAGAGGGGCATGATGAATCAAGGTGCTGGAAATTGCATCCGGAAGCAAGGCCAAAAAGATTTGGAGGCAATAAAGGCAAACAAAAGACTACTACTGCTATCATTCAACAGGATCTTGGATCTGATTCCAGATGAGACAAAGATCGTTGTTGCCGGGATCCAAGGTAAAGGGAAAAGTATAATTCTCTCTTCTGATGCAAGTATTTCTAATGCAAGTACAAGTAATGCAAGTAAAGTATCCACTCCTAAAGTTGATAAACAACGGAATGAACTGTTCCACATTCGTGTGGTAACTAAACACACAAAGATTGATACACTATTTGAGGCTCTCAAGTCAACTTGATTTCTGAAGAGGTTGTTAAGAAATTGAATCTAACTACTACTCCTCATCCTAAGCCCTATCCACTTGGATGGGTATGTAATGATGCACAGTTGCAGGTGACAAAACAGTGCAAATTGCGTTTTTCCATCACTGCTAATTTCATTGATGAAGTAGAAGTAGATGTTGTACCTCTGGATATTTGTGGGCTTGTATTAGGGAGTCCTTATCTGTTTGATAGAAAGGAAATCTTTTATAGGGGGGAGAACAAGTATCATCTTTTTAAAGATGGGGTAGAATACATTGTATGTGCACACAAGGTCAAGACTAATCTCACACTAGTTAATGCTGGTCAAATGAAAAGGTTAGTCAACTCTAGTATTAACTTTGTGTTAATGCTTGTAAAAGCCAAAGAAGAAGATAACTCTGAGGCATTTAAGGGGTGTGACCCAAAACACAAGGTTGAAATGGTCAAAATTGTTTCTACTTATGATGACTTGTTTCAGGAACCAAAGGGGTTGCCACCCAAGAGGGAAATACAACATGAATTTAGCTACATCAGGATGTGCCATTACCTAATATCGGCTTATACCATTTGTCCATTATGTAGAATGAGGAAATCAAGAAACAGGTTCAGGAGTTAGTGGAGAAAGGAGTTATCCATCCTAGTACATCTCCTTGTGGTTCTCCAATTGTGTTGGTTCCAAAGAAAGATGGATCTTGGAGAATGTGCATTGACTACCGTGCCCTGAACAAGATAATGGTAAAAAATAGGTACCCTCTTCCAAGAATTGATGATTTACTTGATCAGTTGAAACATGCAGTTTATTTCACTAAATTAGATTTGTGAAGTGGTTATCATCAGATTAGAATTGCAGAAGATGACATTTGGAAAACTGCTTTCAAGACAAAATAGGGACTTTATGAATGGTTGATTATGCCCTTTGGTCTTTGTAATGCGCCTGCAATGTTCATGCGAGTCATGAACGATGTATTTCGTCCTTTCATTGATGATTTTGTCATTGTCTATCTAGATGATATTCTTATATTTAGCAAGTCTTGGGATGATCATGTAAGTCATGTAAAGAAAATTTTTGATGTTTTAAGAAAAGAAAAACTTTATGTAAAGATGTCTAAATGTGAATTTGCAAAGACATCTCTAGTGTACTTAGGCTATGTTGTAGGGAATGGTCAATTGAAAGTAGACCCTGCGAAGGTCGAAGCTATTGTAAACTGGCCTAAGCCAAGTACTATAACAGAAGTCAAAAGTTTCTTAGGTGCAGTCCAGTACTGGAGAAAGTTCATTGAAAACTTCTCCTACATTGCATCATCATTGCACGCATTGACAAGTACAAAGACAACTTTTCAGTGGGGAGGTCCACAACAAAAGGGCTTCAACAGTTTGAAGGAAAAGTTAAGCACTGCACCAGTTCTGGCTTTACCAGATCTACACTAGCCATTTGAGATCGAGACTGATGCAAGTGGGTTTTCCATGGGAGCTGTTCTTATGCAAGGAGGTAAACCAATCTACTCCCACTCTGAAACCTTTTCAGGAGCAGTAAGTAACTATCCTACTTATGATAAAGAACTTTATGCATTAGTTCAGAGTGTTAATAAATGGAAACATTACATAATGGGGAAAGAAACTGTAATCCACACTGATCACCAACCACTACAATACTTTCAATCACAGTCTAAACTGCAGCAAAGTAGGCATTTTAGATGGATGGGATTTTTGCAACAGTTTCACTTAGTAATTAAGTACAAGAAAGGTACCCATAACAAAGTAGTAGATATGCTTTCTAGGCCTCCTGTTATGAATACTTTGATCATCCTTAAAGGTAGTTCCATGGTGCATGAAAGCTTTCAGGAACAATATGCTAATGATGAAAACCTTAAGGATATTTATTCAACTGTAATTGCAGGAAAACAAATAGGAGAGAAAGATTACTATGTGCAAGATAAAAGTTTGTATCATTTGGGCAAGTTATGTGTTCCAAAAGATAAACAAGCACATGTAATCCGTGAAGCTCACACTTCTTTGATTGCAAGACATTTTGGGGTAAGTAAAACAGTTACTCAATTACAAAAATATTGTTATTGGCCTAAAATGCAGGAAGTTGTCACCAAATACATTAAAGGTTGTATTATGTGTGCAACTAGTAAACCAAGTAATAGAAAACTAGGGTTGTACACACCATTACCTGTTCCATCTCATCCATGGGAAAGTGTGTCTATGGATTTTGTTGGGGGTTTACCTATGTCTAGGAAGGGTCATGATTATCTTTATGTAGTAGTTGATCGGTTCAACAAAATGTGTATCTTAATGCCATGTAAAAAGCAAGTCACTGTTGAATTGACAGCTCAAATATACTTCCAATTTGTATGGGTTCATTTTGGGTTACTTACTTCTATTGTATCAGATCAAGATTCTCGATTCCTAGGGGAATTTTGGTTAGCTTTGTGGGGACTCATGGAAACTAGACTAAAGAAGAGCATAGCCTTCCATCCACAGACCGATGGACAGACAAAGGTAGTAAATAGGACAATTGTGCATCTACTTAGAGGCTACTGCAACAAGCATCCAAAATTGTGGGATGAGAGTCTTCACTATGTGCAGCATGCTTACAACCGTGCAACACACTCTTCTACAAAGAGGTCTCCTTTTGAGACTTGTTTTGGTTATGTGCCAAAGACTCCGATGGATTTTTCTTTTGGGAAAGATGATGTTGAAGATGGATGCCATGATGCAGAAAAGGCTTTGAAGTTCATCCAGAAAGTTCAAGCCATCCATTAGGCAGTGGAAGCACAGTTGGAAAACAGTCAAGCCAAATACAAGGCTTGACATGATAAACATCGCACTGAACATCATTTTCAAGTTGGTGACCGCGTTTGGTTACATATCAGCAAGGAAAGAATGCAAGGTGAAGGAAGAAAGCTCAAGCCAATTCGGTATGGTCCCTTTGAGATCTTGGAAAAGATCGGAACCAATGCTTTTCACCTCAATCTTCCTCCATACATGCAGATCTATTTAGTTGTCAATGTTGAGAACTTGAAGTTGTATGAACCTCCGATGATATTGGATGAGGACGCTGACATTCAGGTTCCATTAGTTGATGATCTTTCACCAGAGTACATGTCAGAGTTGCCTGAAGACATCATCCTAGATAGGAAAACCAGGACTTCACGAAGGGGAGTAGTTGAGTACCTTAGAGTGGGACTGAAGAGGATGAATCCAAGCAAGGAAAAATATATGGAGATTGGTAAAGTGAGGGAACTTTATCCTCACTTACTTTCTGAGTAATCAAGCTTTCAGAGGTCCAAAAGCTCTCTAGTGGGGAGGACTGATCCAGAGGATCTTTTTCAAAAATTGAAGTTTCTCTTTTATCTTTAGAATTGATATCATCAACAAGAGGGTGAAATCTTGACTCCAATGCAACTCAAACGGAGTCAATTGGAGTCCCGAAGCTCAAAATATGTAAGGTCAAACCTATGGTCAACCCTTAGAAAATAGGCTAGAAAAAGGGCAAAAATCAAAGTTGTCAAAATCAGCCAAAGTCAACAACATTATGTAATGCTCATCACCACGATTCTGGCGAAGTTCATTTCACGAAAAATAGAGTCCGTATGATGAAGTTACAGATGGTCAAAATCTGGGTCAACCTGATGACATCGATGCCCAGTGAGCACCACGACCAATCAGCCCTTGACACTTGTCATCTCTTCAATCCTCCATTTGGAAAATATTTTGAAAAAAATATATATATATAAATTGAAATAAAATAAATGAAAAAAAAAGTATAAAATTAAACTCCTAAAAAAAAGGGATAAAACCCACCCATTAAGGGGGGCACCCACTTTATGTGGGAAGCCACCCACACATGGGGGGCGACCAACATTATGTGGGAACGCCACCCATGTTATGGGGGGGTGACCCACCTAAAGTGGGGGCACCACCTAACATGGGGATGGCCCACATTTTGTGGGGAGCCTTCCATAAAGGTGGAATCCCCACATTTAAGGAGATTTTCAATATTTTTTTCCTAAAACAATTAAATTTGCTACCCCAACAAAATAAATCAAAATTTATTTTGTAACAAATGCCCAGGAAAGAATAAAATTAGGGGCTTGGAATTTTTAAAGGGGGATATTATTGTTAATTTACCTATGTAAAGGAGATTATTAAGATTTTTATGTAAAAATGGAGAGATAATGTGGATTTTGTAAATCATTTGGTTGTTAACCAAATTGAGTAAATTTTTGTATAAAAAGGGGAGATTAGAGGCTTAGAGGGGCAATTAAGAATTCCTCAAGTGTTGGAGAATTAGAGCGTTTTGGGAGATAATTTGTTGTTCCTGTACATTGGGAGAATGTTGGAGTTCCATTGTGCTTGAAGGGAAGAGCTTGCCAGCTATTGTAATGCCGGATTTTTGAAGATATCAATCGGATCGGTCTACTCTTTGGAGAGGGACCCGGGGACGTAGTCATTTTTACGACAAACTCTGTTATCAAGCTGTTTGCATTTTCTCTTTCTTGTCTCCTTCTGAATTTTGTCTTTTTCTCAATTCCATTAGTTTAATTATGTTATGGTGTTGATTTCATTTAGTAATTTGGAGATTGGAATTGTAATTGTTATGCATTCTTTAAGCAATCGTCTTAGATCCTAAATCAGATCAATCAATACTAATTATGAGTGTGCGGTCAATACTCGTCGTACTAAGTTCACTATCCAAGGCCCTCCATCATAGAAAACACCCCAACCTTCCAAGTTACAATATAACCTTCTTGACCAGTTGGGGAAGACCCCAGCCCAAATCTCAATCTTAGAATTATTGCGTATTTCCCCTGAGCATCGATCTATCCTCAATAAGGCTTTACAGAACACCACAGTCCCTAATGATCTTGATGTCAATCGTTTCTAGGAAATGGTGGGCTACTTGACCAATAATCACCATGCCATGTTTTCTAAACAAGACTATGCAACTGAAAAGATGAACCACAATGACCCTTTACATCTAGAAGTCTTTGTTGATGACACCAAAGTTAGACAAGTTTTGGTAGACGGAGGAGCAGGGTTAAATCTATGCACTTTAAAACTAAGTAAGGCTTTAGGTATTTCAGAAACATGCGTAGAAACGACCAAAAGTATTGTCATAAAAGCTTATGATGATGAGGAATGAAAATCAAAGGGGGTGGTAACACTTCCTATCAGAATTTGTCCTGTAGTAATGGAGACAAAGTTCCAGGTCTTGGATCTCACCCTCCCTTATAACCTTTTGCTAGGTAGACCATGGATTCATGCCATGAAGGTAGTCCCTTCCACATATCATCAGTGTCTTAAATTCCCTTACAATGGCATAGAAATAACTATAGATGGTGATCCGGATCCCTTCCAGTATTGCACCAAACTAAAGGTGATCCCCCAACGCCAAGTGCTAGTAAACCAAGAGGCCTCATCATCCAATTCATCCTCCTATGTTGATCCAGCTACACTCACTCGAACATCTATTTCACCCTCAATTCCTAGTATTCCTAGGGTTGAGATCCAAGACAAGGGTTGTGGAGAGTATTACATGAAAACTTCTTATTGTGTTAGCCATTTGATTCCTCCTAAGTCATACGGTTTACCTACATTGGATAGGAGGCAATCTATGGTCACTATACACATTCCTCCCACAACAAATTTTACTAAATGGGGTGAATTAAGAAAAGAGGCCATAGATACAGAAAATGTCACTTCCTGGCTGTATAGGGAAGATGATGAGGAACCCCTCTTGCTCATATTCCTACAAATCTATATGGAAAGGGTTTCAAAATCATGCAAAGAAAAAAATATGATGGATAGAGTGGTTTAGGCTTAAACCAAGATGGGAGGATTGAACCAATATTTGTTTCTCAGTGGCCAAAAGGAGTAGGGATAGGGTTTCAACTAATTTAGATTGGCGTTACTAGTACCCCATTACCCTTACTTGAGGAAGTAAGTGCTTCAAAAGATATTAAGACATCTCACGAACCAGTGGAGCAATATCATTGTGACTCCCCCGACTCTAACGATTATGAGTGGGATTCCCTATCCTCTACTTCTTCCATGGACCTTGACAAGTTATTTGGAGAACTTGACTTGATGTTAAGTTCCTCACCAAATCCCTTGAATTCCTATCCATCAAAGAAAATGAAAAAGGAGGAGTGGTTTAAACACTACTATTGGGAATCACTTGATCCTACCTCGTGGCAACCTGAGCCACCTATTTCGGATATTCAAACCTTCGCATTAGGCCCACCTATCCATCCACCTAGACCCAAACCTAAGAGAAAAAAGGACCTAGTACAAGACTTTTGTAACCACATGAATAATTCAATCTTTACCTTGACCCCATTAAACTTTGATAACTCCGACGATGACATGCCCTTAGTTTATCCCCAACTCATTGATTGGGACCAACAAGACACACCCATCTTAGACATTTTTGAGAACGACGAAGTAATTGCTGAGTTCTTGGGATTACGAGAAGGCATACCAAACAGTGATCATAAGGCTAGTTTTACTATTGACTTGGAAAACAAAGCATATTTTAGGGAATCTGTTCAACCCTCCAGTCGCAAAAATGAGAAAAATAATAAAACAAGATAAAAAGGATGAGTCTCTAGGTGAAAACCGAAAGGCACCTTTAGACAATGAAAAAGTAAAAAGAAAGGATGCATCTGAAGGTGAAAACCTATCTGAGGCACCTAAGGATGGAGGTTTGAACATTCTCCCCATTGCACAGGAAAAGTCACCCATGCTCGTTGAAGAATCAGTAGAAGTCAACATAGGTACCAAAGAGAATCCTCAACTAGTTTATTTTGCCGCGTCATTGACAACAGAAGAGCAACCAGAGTTCCATAACTTCTTTGCACAGAGATAGATAAATTTTGCTTGGTCATATGCCAACATGCTGGGGTTGGATCCTAAAATTGTTCTGCATCATTTTCCCATACAACCAGGTGCCAAACCAGTGAAACAAAATTTGAGAAAAATGCACCCACAGATTGCTTTGTTAGTTAAGGCAGAACTCAAGAAACTCTTAGACGTTGGTTTCATCAAATCTATTGACTATGCAGATTGGATTTCCAATCTTGTACCAGTCACTAAACCAACTGGGGGCATCCGCATCTACACTGATTTTAGAGATATCAACAAAGCTTGTCCTAAGGATGATTTTCCTTTGCCTAACATAGACGTGATAGTTGACATGACAGCAAGATATGAGATGTCCCTTATGGATGGATTTTCAGGATATAACTAGATTAGAATTGCAACTAAAGACCAACCTAAGATGGCCTTCACTTGTCCTTGGGGAACGTATTGCTGTAATGTTATGCCCTTCAAACTCAAGAATGCTAGAGCAACCTATCAACGAGTCATGACTACTATCTTTCATGATCTAGTACACACTCTTATGGAGGATTATGTTGATGACCTTATTGTAAAATCCAAAACAAGGGCAGAACATTTATAGGTTTTAGACAAGATATTTTAGAGGCTAGAGAAGTATAAAGTGAGACTCAATCCAAAGAAATGTGTGTTTGGAGTCAATTCAGGAAAGCTGTTAGGTTATATCATCTCTAGATGAGGCATTGAAGTGGATCCAGCTAAGGTAAAAGCAATCATGGACATGCCTCCACCCACTAATCTTAGTCAACTAAGGACATTACAGGGAAGGTTGCAATCTATCAGAAGATTTATAGTGTAGTTAGAAGATAAGACACGTCCTTTTCAACATCTACTTAAGAAAGGAGTACCCTTTGCATGGACAACTAGGTGTGGAGAGGCTTTCTAATTGATTAAAGAATATTTACTCACACCACCTGTCTCAATGCCACCTGTTGAAGGAAGACCATTGATTCTTTATATTACAACAACCCATTCATCACTCGGAGCATTGCTAGCACAGAATGACGATGAAGGTCATGAAAGGGCAGTCTATTATATCAGTCAGACTTTGGTAGGTTATGAGCTCAACTATAGTACCATTGAACGTGCCTATCTTGTAGTAGTATTTGCTACTCAAAAATTGAGGCACTATATGCTAAACCATCAAACAATGTCGATTGCTAAAATAGACCCTCTAAAATATCTTCTCAGCAAGGCAGCATTAACAGGGTGACTGGCCAAATGGGTTATGATACATAGTGAGTATGATATCCAGTATGTAGAAAGAAAGGCTATTAAAGGATAGCGCATTTTTGATTAGTTATTTGATGCACCCATATAGGCAGATCACCCATTAGTTGCAGACTTTCATGATGAGTTCATATTCACAATTGACACAAACATAACATGGAAACTATACTTTGATGGCTCACATACAAATCATGGTTCGGGGGCTGGTATACTGTTTATTACACCATAGGGTGATTCCATCCCTAAGTCATTCAGGATTGCATTTCCATGCACTAACAACATAGCAAAGTATGAAGCTCTAGTGACAGGGTTACGCATGGCAGTCAAGTGGAAAATTAAGATTTTACAGGTATATGAGGATTCTCAACTAGTAATCAGACAGGTAAATGATGATTATGAGACTAAGGACAAGAAGCTTGCTCCATACAAGTGCATGGCTGATAGTTTTAAAGAGTACTTTGACAAAGTCAAATTTCATCAAATACCTTGTGTTTTAAACAGGGCAGTAGATGTTATGGCTACAATTGCATCACTTCTTGATATTCCTAATAACGTGCCTAAGTTTGAGTTCTTGGTAGAACAGCTTTTGGTCCTAGCCTACAATATCCTAGATTCTGAAATGGTGTGTGACATTGTTGGTCTTGATTCCCCATGGTACAAAGAAATCTATGATTACCTTCATGCCAAAGTAATACCCACTAGCCTATCTAATAACCAATGTAGGGCATTCCTCCACAAGTCAGCCAAATACACCATCGTCAGAGACACCCTATATAGACACGCCTTAGATAATACCCTAATGAGATGTCTTGATTCTACTAAAGCACAAGAAACCTTGCGTGGGGTGCATGAGGGTATATGTGGTTCCCATTCTAGTAGTCCTACCTTAGCCAAAAGGATTATGAGACTAGGTTATTACTGGCCTACTATGGAAAAAGACTCATGTCTTTGTAACAAAATGTCATCAATGCCAAGTTCATGGAGACTTGATACATGCGCTAGCACAAAAGCTCCATCCTATAATGTCACCATGGCCCTTTGCCCAATGGGGACTCGACCTCATAGGTAAGATCTACCCCACATCATCTAATGGACACAAATTCATTATCACTGCCACTGAGTATTTTATGAAGTGGATTGAAGCCATTCCTATGACATACATTACTGGCACATAGATTTCTAAGTTTATCCTGAACTATATCATTTGTCAGTATGGTATCCCTCATTCCATAATCACTGATAATGGCTGCCCATTTAAGAACCAAGAAGTCTGCCACCTATGTGATGAATTTCATATCTAACATCACTTTTCCACTCCATACTACCCACAAGGTAATGGCCAAGCAGAGGCATCTAACAAGACCATCATTAGAATCCTCAAGAAGACTGTTAATGATGCTAGTCATGACTGGCATTTACAGCTTATCCTTGACTTATGGGCTTATCGCACAAGTATCTATACTCCCACTGGCACTACTCCATATTCACTTGTATTTGGTTCTGAAGCTATTCTGCCTATTGAGGTTGAGATTCCTTCCCTAAGGGTATCCCTGAAAGGCCACATTGATGATGAAGAGTACCGAGTATCGAGACTCCATAAGCTAGAATTCCTGGATGAGCGAAGACAGAAGGCACTAGACCATCTTCAACCATATCAGAATCGCCTTCGTCAAAGCTATAAAAAGAAGGTATTGAACAAAAACTTTGACATTGGTGACCTGGTTTTAATGGAGAACCCAAAGAATCAAGCAGAAAGGGAAAAACCAGGAAAGTTTGAACCAAATTGGTTAGGACCTTATGTTGTTACGGAAGCTTTTGGATCAGGAGCGTACCAACTCTCTACTCCTGAAGGGGAACCATTGTCCTCACCAATCAATAGTCTGCATCTGAACAAGTTCTACGCATAGCTTCTAGGAGCCTTTGTCTTAATTTGCAAAAATACAAAAAAATCAGAAAATCACAAAAATCATTATCAAGGTGAAAACCTGGCAAATAGGCATCTTGGTAACACCAAAAAAATTAGATAATCTAGAAAATAGTAAAGACAAATCACTCATCCAATAGTGAAAACCACTTCGGTGGTGCTTTGGATAGGTACAATGGTGAAAACTTGGCAAATAGGAGCCATGTGTAGTTAACTCTACTCCTTTGTCTACTATTATTATAATCATAGTCCTTATCCTTGTACATAGTCCTTATCATTGTACATAGTCCTTATCATCGAACATAGTCCTTATCATTGTATATAGTCCATGACCCTGTACATAGTCCACTCCCCTATACATATCCCTTATCCCTGTACGTACTACCTATCCCTGTACATATCCCTTATCTTTCATATCCATCGCTTGTATATACCATTCGTAATAAGTGGTAGTATTTCCCATAACTTGGAACGATTGACATCGAGTGTAATTCATATCCCCCATTTTACCCTATTCATAGTCAATTGGTCTTATACTTAATTGGGGGCAAACACTTGACATGTGTCATATTACTTCTTACATTGGTTGTGTTGGAGAAGTAAAACCATAGAAAAATCCATGAAAATTGGAAAATGACCTAAGAAAAGACAAAAAAAATCAAAACATTTCAAAAATCCAAAAACAAAGTCAAAGTCAGTCACACTTGTTAGTCTTTGTTGTTTGTCGAACTACATTGCCTCTGTGACTGGACATAGGCAAGGCCATTTTCCGATGTGCCCCTGAGGCATTAGGTCAGTCTATTTAGGTTTGTCTATATAAATTCATGATTCAATCCATATGTCTATATGACAAGGTCATTGGTCGTGTTGAACTACAAAGTCTCTGTGTGTATAACATAGGCAAGGCCATCAATCGATGGGCCCCCAAGGCCAACTAGTTCAGTCCATTAGGGTTCATCATATTCATTTTCACACACATATTCTATTTGTAGTCAGTCTTGTCAGTCAAAGTAAAGTCGAACTATGAGGTCTCTACGTGTACAACATAGGCAAGGCCATCAATCGATGAGCCCCCGAGGCCACACTAGGTCAGTCCTTTAGGGTTTTGTCATCACACACACTCAATTTTCAACGCATCATCTCAAGTCATGCATCAATCTAGTGAACAAGTCAGCAATGTCTCTAAGTCAAATCAAACAACTTGCCAAACAAAACAGATCAACAAATGTTTGCTACAGGATGTGTCCTTCCTGGAAATAGACATCATCATCATGGAAATCAACCTGTATCTTGTTCAAGATGAGTCCTTCCTGAATATTAATATCAGCAAAACAATCTATGTCTTATACAGGATGAGTCCTTCCTACATAATCGACATCATCAAACAATAAAACATAGCCTTACACAGGTTATCACATCAACGACATCTAACTCAATGTCTTATATGATACATGTCTTTCTGAAACTAGGCTTTGTCATGCCTTATACAGATAGTCATAACTTTGAAACTAGACTCACAGTCTTCTCCGGTATGTGTATTTCCTAACATCAAGCTCTATCAATCAATCCTTCTATCAATCAAAACAAATCAAACAAGCATGATCAAGTTTTGGCAAATATTTTACTGGCTTTTTGACTTTCTGACTTATTTATCTTATCTGTTAAGTTGACATTATGATGGGAATAATGCTACTAGATTTCTCAAGGATGTCCCATGAAGGATTTAGAGAAGCAATGATGTATCCAAATTCTCTTTTCTTTGACTGCTGTCTATTGACTGTTTTTTCAATTTGATTTTGAGTCATGTTACTAGTTTCCTCAAGGATGTCCCATGAAGGATTTAGAGGAGCAATGACATCTCGTGACCCGTCTTTTACTTTATTTGTTGTCTATGGTTTGTCTTGACAAAAAGACTGGGGCAACTTGTGCCCTTAGTATGAGTTAATGGCAATCCTTCTCTGTGACTGTCTGTTATTAGCAAGTGGATGACCTTGCACACCTTGATTTATGTCATATCATGGTGTTTTTCTCCATTTGCATTAGTCCCGCCCAATGATGATAAAGTGCAAATACCTTTTGTGATATAGCGAAACATCGTAGATTGCTAATACTAACATCTATCTCCTGTCTTTTGTTCTTTCCACACTAACAGTTCTTCTTTCTTGCATTATGACAGAATCTTGTGACACAAAACATTATACATCATCTTGCATCAATGTACATGTTAGAAAAATACATACATATAGGCATATTTCATATCTAGATCATCATGGCATAATAGAAATTCATCATCAAACAGTACATATCATAAGCATCACATCTAGCTGGCATTATACATATAACATCATATTGCATCTCATAATTTATAAATTGCATACATCATATAGCATCAACATTATATTATTAGCTGCATAAACATCATAAAATAAATATGATCATCCATCACATAGGCATATCATATAAACATCACATGTATAAATAAAGACTACATAATCAATACATAGAAATGCATATCATGAGAATCACCGCCAAAATCATATATATATATATATATATATATATATATATATATATATATATATATATATATATATATATATATATATCTCGCTCAACCGTGTCACATCACAATGTCATAATG
This sequence comes from Sequoia sempervirens, assembly GCA_007258455.2. NCBI lineage: Eukaryota > Viridiplantae > Streptophyta > Pinopsida > Cupressales > Cupressaceae > Sequoia > Sequoia sempervirens. The sequence goes on from VDFB02370772.1 coordinate 97,763, forward strand.
TATCAATAATACATGGAAGCCCACAAGCTATATGATCATAATACAATGTCTCAATGCATCTCAAGAAGTATCCCTATCCTGAGCTACCACTGCTATCATGCCTGGAGTGTGTGGAGGAATGATGATGGGAACCCGATGACCTATGAGCTGAGGGAGGTTTGTCATATGGACTTGATCTGCATGGCTGCTCCACCTCCTCTGTGCTAATTGTCCTAGTGTGGGTCCTAGTCTGGGACCTGCTACTATGTGCCTCTAAGAAACTGGGAGCCCATCTCTCTGGCAGAACCTTTACCTCATAAAGATCCTGATAATATCTCTCTCTCTCCTCAGCTCTGACTAGCTCTTTGGCAAAGGCAACTAATGGCCCAGTACATAAGGCTCTGAGCTCTAAGAATCTATGCTCTGTCTCCTATCACCGAGCTATAGCCTAATCTCTATCCATCACCGCTCTGTCCCTCTCTGACATCAGAACTCTCATCTGCTCCTCCAAGGATGCAACCTGAGCACACAATGTATTTGTGTATGGATCCACTACCCCTATCTCATCCTGTCTGCCCCTCACTCTCCCATCCTCCTCCCAATCTAACTCCTCTAGGATTTGATCCTAAATCTCTCTCTCATGATCATCATCCTCCTAGTAGGTGCCCAACAAACCCAAGGCATCAATCTCTGCCTCCTCTCTGCCTGCCTCCTTGCTATGTACCTCCTCCTCTGCTCAGATGTCTGGAATAGCCATCTCTATAGGCTGCACCTCCTCTCCGCCTATCGTAGTATCCACCTCCTCCCCTCCTCTCCCAATGTCTAGCATGGCCACATCCTCCTCTCCTCGTCCCTCCTCACAAATCGGTGACAATGGTGGCCCTCGTCCCCTCCGACCATGTCTCCCTCTCCTGCCTCCACGCCGTCCACCTCAACCATCATCTCCTCCATCACCATGGCCTCCTCTGTCTCCCCAACCTCTACCTCTGCCATGTCTGCCTCGTGGACCTGTCCCTTGCCACTCTACTGGCACTGGCTGCTCTGGATCTATTAGCGGAATCAGTCTGTGTACTGCCCACCACTGATCATACTCCTTTGTGGTCCTTGGATCTACTGGACCATTCCTCCATCCCCATGGAACTACCTATTGTGCATCAATGTCAGCCTCTGTTATGGCAACAAGAATCTCTGGACCCCATAGGGGGACCTCTCGCGATGATCTTGCAAACTCTGCCCATCCTCTAGGCACATCCTACACCTCTCCAAACTACTGCAGGACATGATATGGCAGCTGACGCTCTATAATGTGGACATGTGACACTGTCTGCCCAACTAAGAACTGTGTCTATCGGAAAAATAGAAAATTCTCATCCTCATCTGACCACTCAGCATAGCCCAAGTATGGTCTCCATGTAAACTGCTCCATAGTGTCTATGGCATGTCTGAAATAACCCATATCTCCTATGTGGTGCTGAGTGTTAGCCCCCACATAGCGGAAGGCATAAGGAGCTCCATGTGGAAGATCAACTATCACAGGTGGCCAAAAAATGGTGATGTGTTCCCATGCCCATACCATTAGGAGCGTGGTACCACAACTCATGGACTGTGCCTCTCGGTAGGCAATATCATGCAAATGAAAGTATAACATCCCAAGCACACATGAACCCCAAGCATACACCACTCGACACTCTAGCATGCCTACTAGCATCTCCCCCCACCCCACGGGAAAACCATGACCTCGGTGGTCAGGAAGTACTATGCTGCCTATCAATGTACACAATAGACAGTCTAGCTGCCTATACCTTTGAGCCAACACACGCCACCTAATCTCATAGCCGTTAAATCCTAACTGCCTAATGTCCGCATGTGGGTAGTATCTGCACATCTTGGCTGCACCTCTCTGGGTATCATACGTCACCTGTGTGCCTTTAATAGGAAGTCTAAGGATCCTATAGACATCCTCTAAGGTAACAGTGGCCTCTCCAGTCAGTAGGTGGAAAGACGATGTCTCTGAGTGCCACTGCTCACACAAAGTTGTCAATAATCCCCGATTCACCCGAATCTGGGGCATGTCTGTCACGTGAAGTAGACCTAGGTGCCATAGGATCCATTGCTCTGCTAGCCACAAGCTATCTCTGAATCGAAATGTCGTCGGTCTCGACTCTTGTGTATATATCATGTCTAGCACAACCTACAATGGCATTATACATGCCTCATGTCAACCTCAATCATCTATTCTAGTGCAAACTGACTATATTAATTAAAACTCAAATGCATCGTTATTTTGTAAATGTGTCATTATTTTTCACATGCGTTGCTCTTTAACATATGCGGTGCATAAAATTCATATGCGTCATTATTTTTCAAATGCGGCTAATTATATCACATGCATTACACTAAATTCATATGCGTTGAAAAATTAACATTGCGTTGAGAAATATTCAAATGCATTTCAAAATAAACAAATGCAGCTATTCTAAATGCAAATGCAATGAAAAATGTCAAATGCGGTTCATAAATTTATACATGCGTTGAATCGCACACAAACTATGCAAAATAGCTAGCGTAAAATCACAAATGCATTGTTCTATAGATAGATGGGTCGTTCACGTGATCATATGCAGTGATTTATTAAAATGACGAATTACAAAAACTTGAATTAAATGCATAAAAACACGCGCAATGCAAAAATTTTCAAAAGGCAAGTTTGAGGTACATACCGGGGGTCCGCGTCGACTAGCCTCTGGAAGATCTGGATCCTGTAGGCGCGATGGTGAGTGTGCGGAACGGGTGACATCCTCGCTGTGGGTGTAAAGCAAATTCTCAATTCTAGGGCTAAGTGGCAGAAAATGAATTGGTTTTTACCCATATTCCTATATATACCTAAAGCTTAGGTGGCATTTCTGTCCTACTAGCCATGTTAACTTCCCATTTCGATCAGCCCCTACCCGTCCCTAACATTTCCAACCTCAAATCTGCAAACTCCACTGCATTTCTGGCCATCCAATGGCCTAATCGGGACTATTTCCAAATTTTTATGAACTTTTTCAAAAATATTTCAATTTTCCCGAGGTGGCATACCTTCACCTGTTTCACATTGGGGCATATTTCTTATCGATTTTCTTTGAGACAACTTCGAAATGACATTGTATCAAAGAGGGGCAAATGTAGACACCGAAATCGGTCTAAGCCCCTGGACTTCAATATTCTTCATAATTGTGATTCTTCAGTGGTCATGATTAAATAATGTCAATTATTTAATTATTCACTTTAACTTTAATTCTTCTATTAATTAAATAATCTTAATTATTTAATTAATTCACACTTTTCTTTATTCTATCTGATTAATTAAATAAACTCTTTTTATTTAATTATGTTACTAATTAACCTTATCCTTCTTGTCAAATTAAATAAATCCTTATTTAATTTACTCTTTATCATATTTCAACTATAATTAAATAAATTATTTATTTATTTAATTATTCATTTAAATCCCTTCATCACTTAATTAAATAAATCTTATTTATTTAATTATTCTTCAAATATCGGGTCTTGAATTAAATGAATTAGTTAATTCATGAATTCTATTTTAATGCATTCCTCTATATTTAGATAATTATGTGAGTTATCTAAGTATTCACTTTGACTCGACTCGACATCTATTTTAATCGCTCAGTTAACTCTTGATTTAATGTCTGAGTGGCTTTCTCAAGTAATCTCTTCGTCAAATCATTCAATCATCCAGTTCTAACTCATTTGCATGTACATGCAGATTAATTAAATATTCCTATTTAATTAATTAAGCCTTGTGTGTGCATTCGAACAAGAGTTGCTTTAATCCATCTTTATCTTTGTCATGCAAAGATAATTCTTCTATTTTCAAATACCAAACTGGAAGATTAAATCATTTATTTAATCTTTAATTCTATTTCTAATTTGTATCACTCATGTCACTACTGACAGTTATTAGAATGCATTTCTAATCGGTCAATCTCAACCATCTGTTGATCTTTCAATCCTAGCCTGTCATTCGAATAATCAATTTTCTATAATTTGATTTGTCATTCTTCATTCCAATCTCTCTCGAAATCAAAATCTTTTTTTGAATCTTGTGAGCACTTATCTTGAATCTTCGATGTTTTGCTAAATCATTATATTAGGCTATACTTGCATGAACTTACGAGAAATCTGAGGGCAATTATACTACAATAGCAAAATTGAGAAGGGCAATCGAGATGATTCATGGAAATACATTTGAAATTGGTGAGATTGTTTCAATTTGTTCATGTTATTACTTTCCTTTGTTCTTTGTTGCTTAACATTAGATTTTCATTTAGATTAGTATTGCATGTTTTCTCTAATTTGTTCTTGTGCACTTTCTTGGCGTTACACATATAATGCCGATAGTATTAATATTAACAATAATAATTAAATTATCTTCTTGTTTCTGCACATCCAAGGGTAGAATTTCTTGCAAATAGAATGTGATTCGAAAAATTTGCATGAATATGAGCCATCAATGCATTAATATCCATTAGCCTAGCAAAGTCAGGAAAGAGGATCTTCTACAAGGATTCCTAGAGCATACCTTGATAAATTGGAGCAGACTGAAGTAAGTCCCACAGTGAGATCTTGGTCAAAGTAACGCGTAGTTTCTCGACAAGATCATAATCACCAGGTGCTTTAGTTGTAGTTTAGGAGTTGAAGGAAGACTTGGTTAAGAAGGTTGTAAAAAAGTAGGTTGATTAGAATTTTGTTTATTCTTTCTAGTATTATAAGTATGGGGTACCGCTCTATAAGAGGCAGCCTCAGAAATAACAGGAGAATCACTATAAAATGAAACATGATTAATAGAAAAAATCCTTTTAGGAGGACTAGTTGGAGTCAGATAAATAACCGGTCTCTTAGGCCTTTGAGGGGTAGAAAAGATAGATTATATTTAAAAATTCCTTACAACTAATAGAGGAATCATTTGAATAAATATGCTCAACATCAATCCTTGGAGCATCTGATGTGAGAGGAAATTCATCATTCCCTAATGCAACATCTCTAGAAGAGAGTACATTGGAATAATGAAGAGATTCATCATTCACTAATGCATCATCTCTAGAAGAGAGTGCATTGGAATAAGGAAGAGATTCATCATTCACTAATGCATCATCTCTAGAAGAGAGTGCATTGGAACGAAGAGAAGGTAGAGTAATGTTAAGAAAGGTATCAATTATTTCATCTTCTTGTAACAAGATATCCTTTAAAGCAAGAGGAATCTCATGAGAAGGATCAAAGATATAAAGTGACATGGGCAAAGCCAAGTCACTATCACATGCATGAAATGGAACATCATTAACATTTTGAATATAATTAGATACTAAACTCGTAAAAGAGGGTATTAAATTCATTTTGGATATAGGTTCACTTAAATATGATAAATAATGAATAAACAAGTCTTCTGATTTAGAGCATTCTAGGGGTGAGAGAACTGAGAAAACCCAAAAGTCTAGATTTTTAGATTTTTTCGGTATTTTCTAGGTTCTAATAATTTGCATTTTTAGAGGTCTTCGGAGCAGAATTTGGGGTCGAAACTTGCGTTGCTCCCTAAAATTTGGTTGTTGAAGGAACAATATTTTAGGGATTGAATTAGGGTATGTACAAGATCATCATGGAAAAAATAGGCCCTTAAGTGGCAAAAAATTCAGAAAAATTAGAGTTAGGCAACTTCCCGTAAAAATTTGAATAAGTTATCTATATTATTTCAAAAATATGTAAGAATAGAATCTATAGAAAATTGAATGTAGTTTCTAAACTACTGGTTTTTTTTAAATCTATTTGGTGAAAATTTGAAATTTCAATGAAGAGTACTTAAATTTCGGGAAAAAATAAGAAGTAGGGTTTGTCTAACACCTAACCACAATAAAATGATAATATTTTTTTATAATATTTTAGATATAAGTAGAAGACTCATGTCCGATGTGATGCATATTTTTTGTAATTTTTTTCCAAGTAAATAATTAATTATGATTTTTTTATTACAAATTTTAAAAAATATAAAAAACTCATATGTCTGACCACCTTAACTTGGTCAAAACTTCATGAAATTCAATTATTTTTGTTTTAATCCTATAGTATGCAAAGCATAGAATGTGACACATGTTTCAGATTCAAAAATGTGATACCATTTGAAAGCTATAGATTTTTTCAATAAACCTATCAATCAGACTTTAGTCATAATTTAAATAGAAAATGAATAATAATTATTAATTTAATTCAAAGTAAAGCATAATTTATATTGGTGGAAAGCTGAGAATCTCCTTTAAAACCCTTTTGTTTCATCAATTTTGGGTAAAAATAAAGTCGTCAACCACATACTCGACACATACCCATCATATCGCCACTTTTTGGCCCATCATGATCTTGCACATACCCATTATTCTTTTTGGAGACCTTTCCAATAGTGTAAATGGTTCTAAATTCTAAGCACCAAGTAAAGGTTATGACTCCACCAAGTTGGGGTAAATAAATTCTTAGTTTTTTGAAAAAAAATATGATTCACATTAGGTTCACCAAAATGTATAGAAGGGGGATTTCATACTCATGATTCTCTTTATTCTCAAGAGAATCCCAAGAGGTGAACTTCCCTAAACTACCTCAAGGAACAAAGTGAGTTTCAGAATTAGAAAGAGTTAGGTCATAGAGGTTTTCTAGACAAACTAGCAAGTTTTTAGCCATAGGACAATAGTGTGGAATTCAGACTAAAGCGTGATGCACTGGAGTTCCAGAAGTGCGTGGGCATCTCGTATGGACTAAAAACTGAGAATGTCTTATAAAGAAACAAAGAGACTACTAAAAATCTAATTATTGAGAACTTCCAAAGTACAAAATAATAACAAAAAGTAGTAGAACTAAAATAAAGTAAATGAATTAACTAAAGAGGACAGAGAAATAAAATTCTCACAACAACCTGAGTAATGAAGCCTCCAGGTAGTGGGTATCTTGAATACCTCCATATGTAAGATGGAGAGAAAATGTTGGGACTGTATAGGGGTTTTTCTCAATCAAACCCATGTTTTGGTGTTCCCACCTCCACGAATAGCTAGATAGATAGAGAAAGTGAACAGAGTAAGAAAATATAGAGTGATAAAAGCTATCCTCGCTTAAGGAGGAGAACTCGTATCATGAGATAGACATGCAATAAATAAAGGATATGTAAAATTCCAAGATTCTTGCAACCATAGGGGAGATGTTAGTTGCAAGGCTTAAGGAAGCCAAAGAGAGAGAGATAGCTGCGAGAGCCAAGATAGTTGCAGAGGGCATTGGGAGAATGTAAAAGTGTTGTTGTAGTGAGCTATGAAAGAAATAGAGCAAGACCAAGAGAAGAGGAAAAGGTAGGATCCAAAGCTAGAAATATCTAGAAGACCAAATAGATTCAAAATATCACTTTTAAAGAGAGCAAAGGAGGGAAAAGAAGGTTCCTAAGTTGTTACAAGGCATCTCGGGTCGTTACCACTGACAAAAGGAGTTGACAAGTGGAAAAAATTCTCAGAAATGGTCATTTTAATGTTGAAATATCATAGGATTCTAGCGGGGCGTGTAGGAATCCATGCAACATACTAGTGTCTAGACACATCACACTACCAAATGATGAAAATAGGAAAAGCAAAAGGTTTAATACAAAGCTGACGCACAAGGGTAGCTACTGAAAAGGGAGATCCTAAGCATCCTAAGAGGGAAAAAAGTCTTATGTAGGGGCTAAAATTAACCTACACAAGTGCTAAGGGAGTGAACACTAAAGTGGTTACAAGAATGTATGTGAAATTGCAAGGGGCACAATTTTACAATATTATAGAGTCGAAAGTGCAAAATGGCTGCAATCTTTGATGGACTATTACTCAGAAACCATGACATCTAAAATATCTTCGTATAGGGTTATAGGATTGTATTGGGACCCTCTACAATAATCTCTCTCATTTTTTGCTATCTCAGTGGCATTTTCCGATGGTGATGACTTTTTAGTTGAAGAAAAAGTTGTCAAATGCAAGCAGTGTAAAGTTACAAAGTGGTGCAAATTTTGTTCTACAACTTGTACAACCAAACCAACTATTCCAAAATGTTTATATGGGTATGCTTATGCTAGGAATGGTATATTTTCACACCTAAACATGTTGAATCACCCTGAGCTACATTCAACCGGCTCAATCCCTTAAGAGTCCAAATTGCAAAATGGTTGCAATCTTTGATGGGCGATTACTTAGAAAAAATAATGCTAAAAAACATCTTTCTAAGGCTACGAGATCACATTGGGCCCCTCTACAATAGCCTCTCTCAATTTATTCTATCTTGGGGCCGTTTTCCCATGGTGACAATGTTTCAATTGAGGAAAAAGTTGTCAAATGCAAGCAATGTAAACTTGCAAAGTGGTGCAACTTTTTTCTACAACTTTTGTGACCAAGTAAACTATTCTAACATGCCTAGATGGGTACATTTATGCTAGGCATGGTCCTATTTCACAACCAAAAACACTGAATCACTTTGAGGTACATTCAACTAGCTCAATCCCTTAAGAGTCCAAAGTGCAAAATGATTACAATCTTTGATGGGCTATTACTCAAAAACTGTGATGCTTAAAAAATATTTGTCTAAGGCTATGAGATTGCATTAGGACCCTCTACAATAACCTCTCTCAGATTTTTCTATCTTGGAGGTTTTTTCCCATGGTGATGAACTTTCAATTGAGGAAAAAGTTGTCAAATGCAAGCAGTGTAAAGATGCAAAGTCATGCAACTTTCATTTTGCAACTCGTACAACCAAACTGACTATTCCACCATGTTCATATGGGTACATTTATAGTAGGTGTGGTCCTCTTTTGCACCCAAACACATCTAATCACTCCCAACTACGTTCAACTGACTCGATCCCTTAAGAGTCCAAAGTGCAAAATGGATGTGATATTTGATGGGAGCTATTAGTTGGAAACTTCATGTGATCTTTAAAAAATCATTGTTTGAGGCTAAGGAATCGTGTTGGGACCCTCTACAATAACCCTCTTGATTTTTTCTATCTTGGAGGTGTTTTCCCATGGTGATGACTTTTCAGTTGAGAAAAAAGTTGTCAAATGCAAGTAGTGTAAAGTTGCAAAGTGGTGCAATTTTTGTTCAACAACTCATACGACCAAATCGACTGTTCCAACACATCTGGATGGGTATGTTTACACTAGACATGGTCCTCTTTCACACCCAAACATGTTGAATCACTCTAAGCTATGTTCAACCAACTCGATCCCTTATGATGGAATGCAAAACAAAGGAAAAGACAAAGATTCACATGACAGTTGACAAGTCTGAGTTTTCCACACCAAAAGCATATAATTGCATGAAAGAGGTAAAACATCTGGGTGTCAAAATTGTTGAGGAAATCCTAAACCTTTCCTTCTCAAAGGGGTTATGATCCAATTACTATGTGGATCTCATACTTACATCAAATTGATTATTATTAATATTAGTATTTAGGTAACTTTCTTATTCCTATTATGGCTCTAATCACAAATGAGAAGGATACATGACTCTTAAAATCGTGTATGATCATCCTCAAGTCTAGCAAGGGAATTTTTTTTTTTAATTATCCTCCTTTCCCTTACAACAATATGGATGTTGTAAAGATGAAAATTTTCAAGATTCTAGAAAAACAATTGAAAGATTTATAGCTAAACCTAATCCTAATCATAGTTCAATTGAAATATGAGCCCACATGGTGGCTTATGACATAGTTAAAGATAATCAAGAACAATGACGTTAATAAGTTCACACTAGATCCTCAACCATAAGTAGAAGCTAAAAATATCCCAATGAAGAGGTATAAATATATGTTGATACATGAGATATTAAAACCCCTATTCCTACTCCTTCACAATCATATCAAATATTCTAGAAGAAATTTATTGCATATCACCTATAATTAAAAAATAAATTATTTAAAGAAGCTAGGTTGAAGTGAATATATAATAATTAATTGGTGAAAATATGGGCAACAAGTTGGACATATAGTGGACAAGGGTTAGGGCAGGATGATGGGGGTCCAAAGTAGGCCCTTAAGTGGCAATAAAATTCAGAAAAATAGAGTTAGAAAACTTGACATAAAAATTAGAATAATTTATTAACATAATTTGAAAAATATGTAAGAATAGATTTGTAGTAAAATGGATTTAGTTTCTAAGATACTATTTTTTTAGGAAAAATTAAATCTATTTGGTGAAAATTTGAAATTTCAATGCAGTAGTACTAAATTTTCAAGAAAAAATAAAAATTAGGTGTATGTCTGACCAAACTAAGTACAAGAAAAAAATAATAATATTTTTTGAAACTTTCAATATAAGGAGAGGACACATGCATGGATGTGCCACATTTTTTTAATAATTTTTTTGCAAGTAAATAATTAGTTATGAATTTTTTGTTAAAACTTTTTAAAAATATTAAAACTTATTTGCCTAACCACCATAATTTGGTCAAAAATTTATGAAATTCATGTTTTCAGTTTTTTATCCCATAATATGTGAAGCATAAAATGTGACACATTTTTTGGATTCAAAAAATATTAAATTGTTTAAGAAATATAGATAATTTTGAATCAACCTATCAATTGGGACTTTAGTCAGAATGTATGTAGAAAATCAATAATAATTATCTATTTAATTCCCAATAAGACATATCTTATATTTTTGGAAAGATGACAATTTTCTCAATAAACCCTTTTCATTTCATCAAATTAAGATAAAAAAGTTATCAACCACTTTTTTGTCATATCGCCACTTTTTGGACCCCCATGATCCTACACTCACCCACAAACCAACTCACTTTTCCTTTGGTAATAAATGGGATGACCTATATGAGAAGGATAATTTCAATCCTACATCTTCCTTCACTCCAAAAAATCCTCAAATCCAAGTAAGTGAAATAACAATAATATCATTTGGTGATGAAAAAGGAGTAAAAATCAAAACCTCCAAGTTTCCAAGCTAAGTAGCTAATTACATAGGTAGATTTGGTGCTAGAACAATTCAAAACCTATGCATCTACTCAACCATATAATTCATTTAAAAGTATTCTGACCCCACTCCAATGAGTATTTCAAAGAAAACAAAAGAAACAATTAACTCTAGCTCTTATTGAAGAGGAATCTACCTAAAATTTCATACTACAAAGAATGAGAGGTTCCATCTCCACAAAATTAACTATTAAATACATTGTAACTAGCCAAGAAATAATAAAATCACCCAAGTCAACTAAGGGAAAAACTAATGACTCCTTTGAATCTTAGTAGGTTCCCACCACAAAATAGAGCTTATTTTAGAATACCACAAGTGGAGGTGAGGACCTAGAAGAGGAGAAGGAAAAAAATTGAGAGAAGTGATGATCCACCTGTGAAAATGGGATATGAAATGTAGAAAATGAAATAGCAAAGCATACAAGAGCCATTAGAGGTTTGTGTGGAGAAGGTACAATAGGTTACATTATAAATATCTATCTTCCCTCTCCTCGTAGCTTTATCCATTTTAAATTCTTCCTTGGATTCCATATTGAGCTAGTACATAAGTAAATGATAAATTGTTGTTGAATCATTTATGGAAATATTGAAGTTGTTTAGCATCAAATAATAAAGTTGTTTAGTATCAATTAATAAATATTCAAGACTAACCATGAAGGACATGAATGGGAAATGCTAGGGCTAACCAATTAATAAGTATACACATGAATAAGTGAAGGATATGTGTGAATAAGTGAAGCACAATTCATCAAATACACGTAATCTTTGAAGTATAAATACGAATACATAGTATACGCATTAATACAAAGTATATGAATGAATACAAGGTATACACATGAAAACACATAAGTCACAAATGATACATTGGAATACACGTAAGTCAAAAATTATACACGTAATTTATAAAGTATACACTTGAATACACGCAACTTATATCTATTAAAGCATGGATTTATAATGCAAATATGGACACTATCAATAAAAAAGATTTGTATTAACCAAATAGCCATGTAGGCATACATCAATATATTTTGATATAAGTATAAAATATAATGACCATATAAGCTTACAAGAATACCATATAGGCATACAATGTCAATATATATGCAATACAAAATATGTCCAAAAATGTCATATAGGCATACAACAAAGGACCCTGGAATCAAAAGTCATTGAGCTCTGCAAGATCTCCAAACAAACTCTTTCCCTTTGATGCTTAGGTGGATGGTGATTTAAATATATCACTCATTTACTTTGAGGTCAAGGGGTGCTTCTAGTTCTCCTCCTAAGGTTTAGTTCCTCATCAAGCCTTACCTATTACAATAAGAAGTAAAGACATTAATATATAGAAATTGCATTATAAAAAATGATATATTTAACAAAATAATCACTTACCACCACTAGATGATCACTCTCCTCAAGGGAAATATTTTCATGCCCATGTTGTGGCATGCTAAAGTCCTATAGAAACCATCCAAAGAGAAATTAAACTACGAATCAATAATCGTTTGATTTTTCACTAACAACTGCTATAACAATGAATGTAATTTAAAATTTAGTAATCTACCTCATACCCCCATCAGAGGCATCAAGGAATATATAGAAGAAGAAAAACCAAGCTTCATTTTCCTATGAACATTTAGAGGTGTTTCCGCTTGCAATGTAACTAAATATAAAACAAAAAATTATTTAATCATGAAAACTACAATAGTGATGCAGGTGATGGCTTATAATGTATGAGATAATGAACAATATCTATAGTACATATTGAACTATATATTTCTTACTATCATACTTACTATTTTCCATATCTATAGATTGTTCAAAAGCACTTGTTTTATGCTTTTATACATAGCATCAAGGCGGTGAACCATTTGATAAAATGCTTTGGTAGACATGTACGAAAAATGTGGTAGCATAGAGAAGTTAGTGAACTATTTGAATAAATTCCTCAAAGAAATGTGGTCTCATGGTGATGGAATGCCATGACAAACAAATGTGTCATAGCATTCTGTCACCATGACACTGCATTTCTTCGAGGCATTTTTTCAAACAGTTCATTTTCTTCTTTATGGTATTATGTTGGGATGGGGTGGATGGTATAGTGTGGTCTTGGTTATGAGATGGAGGGGGATCATGACATGAAGAGGGAGGGGTGGAGATATGAACAAGTGGAATAAGAGGTGGAAGCTTCCATGGATTGGTAAATTGAGGATGAGGATGACGACATTGAAAAGAATTTGGAGGGGAATTTTGGCTAAAGGATTGGTTTCTATTCTTAAGGTAGTGAGTTGTTTGAAAAAATTCCTCAAAGAAATGTGGTCTCATGGTGATGGAATGGCATTCCATCACTGGTCATGAGACCACATTTCTTCAAGGATTTTTTTTAAACAACTCACTACCTTGTATATGCTATTTCTTACTATTATGCTTTGATATATTTTTTCCAAGCATACATAGTTTGTTGGAAAGCACCTATTTTAGGATTTTAGCCATAGTAGCAAGGAAGTGAACTATTTGATAAAATTCTTTGGTAGGCATGTATGGAAAATGTGGTAGCATATAAAAGGAAGTGAGCTATTTGAAAAAATACCTCAAAGAAATGTGGTCTCATGGTGATGGAAATCACCATGAGACCACATTTATTTGAGGCATTTTTTCAAACTTATTGCCTTGTCTATACTATTTCTTACTATTATTATTTCATAGATATTTTCCAAGCATCCATAGCATGGACAAGGTAGTGAACTATTTGAAAAAATGCCTCAATAAAATGTGGTCTCATGGAATGCCATGACAACTAAATGCAATTGGCAGATGCTCTTAGTTATTACTTATGCTATGTGAAGTAATTGCATCACTGTTTATGTTGACTTTCTAAAAAACCATTCAACATCCAAAATCTATTCAAAATCCAAAATCAAATATTAGAATACCATTCATATAACAATGTTATTCACATGTAATATTTATAATTATTTACTAGTTACATACTGAACAGTAGATGTAGTGGAGTAAAAAATAGGTGGAGGGATGGTGTATCTAGTATCAACACTACGACCCTAAAATTTTATTACAATCATTAACCTAAAATACTTAATCTTGTATTTTAAAAATGAGATTTAATAAATTCAATTCAATGAACATGCTAACATTTACCTGAGTATCAATGTTGAAAGCCTCATTCAAAATGTCATATACCATCTCCAACTTTGCAACTGCATATGTATCCTGCGCACCAACCTACTAACTGTCTCTGGGGTCATATGTACATGTCAACCCACAAACCTAAAAAGAATGGGGTGGAATCCTACCCCTCAAACTCTCCCCTGGTTAGCACTATAATGTAGGACTGGCACGCTGGATGATACTCTAGGTCAAAGAGCTAATAGGTTGCAAAGTGTCCACCTCAGCACTCTCCTTCATCACGAAAGGGACATCAATGTGCTCATAAGCCGACCTAGCTAGTGCCCATCTCCCTTGTCACAGAGGATAGAGATGTGCACCTAGTCTATCTTATGTCGACCCACCACCTCTCCCATGAAAGTCCCACATATCAAAATAGTTGGGAATTTTGTTGAGGACAAACTCATAGTAAATTTTCCTCAAGAAATATTGGGGGACCTTGTTATTATTGCATGGTGGATGGTTAAAAACCATCCATCGCCTATCCCAAAAATTGTTCCTAATCCCTTGGTGGTTGCAACAATGGATAGGAAACCTCTTGCTATTAACGTCAAGAGTTTGATTTGTGCATGGGTTAGTGAATAGTGAGCACAAATCATATTTTGTAATTTTTTCATCTTTTACTTCTTTATATGATAATTTATCTACATTAAAATTCCTACTCTTGCCTCTTATCCACCCAACCACTTAATTTCTTGTTAATTGCATCTATATGTGTTAACATGGCTTGAAGTGAATTTGCAAGTGTTCTTCTTTCCAAGGTTGAAATTACAATATTGTTCAACCTCGCAATTAACTCCTCAATCTATTTTTTGTTGTTTTCAATTTCCCCCATTAAATTTTACTGAGTACTAGGAGGATGCTTAGGAATTCTTGGAGGATTTTGTTAATGTGCTTATTCATGAGGAGAAGGATTTTGATGAGGAATTTTAGGTTGAACATCAACTCCTATAAATTAAAGAAATGAACATAAAAAATAATCTATATTCACCTATTTAACAACAAATTCACAAAAAAAACAATCCTTACCTATTCGACCTGCCTGTTAATGTGGTGGCATCCTAGTGGAGAAATTGCAAAGATTTGATGAAGAAATTGCAATATTTTATGCTTCTAGAATGTGAGCATGCAATGATAGGCTTTGTTGGCTACGAGCAAGAAAAAATGATAGTGAAAATGAAATAAATTGGTTTTTTTTGTTATAATAGGCTATAACACGCTTATGTTATAATAGGAGTGTGATATAGGCTTGTTTTGATTGATCCTTAGTTTTAGTCACACCAAGCCATAATGCAAGCACATTATAACACACTCGCATTATAGCCTTTAAAAAAAATTAAAAATTTGGCCACAATTTGGCCCCCCAACTTTTTGCACCCACCCATTTAGGAGGAACCACACAAGGGATAACTAAATACATAACCTCTTTAGGGATCACTTCTAGTGCATTGACCTAATACACCACAATAGCAGCATTTGGTAAGGTGTTCAAGGAAATTGCAGAAGAGGGCTCCATAAGGCAAGCATCCAGAGAGGGGAATCCATGGAGAAACATTGGTCTATTGAGAGAGACTGGGAGAAAAGTGGGAAAATGGGGATATGGGAAGAAGAAGTAGGCTTAGTGAGCTCAGGCTCCATCATGGGGGAGATGATTGGTATGCCAAGAAGAATGAGCTCACAAGGTTGGGTAAGGGGTAAAATAGGGGATATAGGAATACTCAACTATGTCAACACCAAAGTTGAATTAGGAACTACCTCCATACTAGGAGAATGGGAGGCCTCCACCTTGTCCTTACCCATAAGAGCTGAAACCTTCAGTAGAACTTTAAGACATGCATTACACAAATGGCCAACATAAGAGAAAAGTTGACAAAATAGAGAATATTTTTCATATTGAATGGATTGAGAACACTTACCAAGTTGGGATTCAAGCGTAATCAAGGTCAGGAGCACCATATTCAGTTCAATGATGATGCAAAAGAGAGAAAACACTATCCTAGTTCATTCCTTCATGACATAATCCACTAAGAGAAAGTTTACAACTTAGGAGTTGGCAACTCCCACAATAATTTCCTCATCCCAGAAGTCTAGGGGAAGGCCTGGAAGCCTAACCCAGGTAGAGAGTACTTCCACCAAGTGAGCCAAAGGGTCAAAACCTAGTCACCACTTACAAAGAGAAAGACTCCATTTGTCAAAGAACCAAGGCCCCCTAGTAATGGTAGACACACATTTCTTATGAAGGGTGAAGCTAAAGTAGAGAATACCTTTAGGAAGAGCCAAAGTGGAGAAAGAACCTTTGGTAGCCCAGTGGGAAGAAGCCCACTTGCAAAAAGACTCAATGTTAGGCTGCCTACCCACAAACCTTCCAATAAGACAATATCCATCTTGGCCAATGAACGATCAATAAAAGAGTACTTGATTTTTATAGTGGTACCCTCCTCTGAATGCAGAATCTGGACCCCATCCTTGACTGCACAAGACTTTTTGGGAAAAATATCTTTCTTGTTAAGTGGTGGGGGTACCTTTTGCAAAACATAGGAGACATGAGGTGACTCAGAAGGCTCGTGATAGCCATTGGGAGACACACCTTGCCCAGCAAAAGTGCCAAAATCAACTTGCTCCAAGGGATGAGAATTGGGAGATTCTCGCCCAGCACCATCAGTCCACACTCCGCACATTTCAAAATAAATACAATATAATATTGATGCCACTCATGTGATCAATTTATAATCCCTCCAAATAGGATGTTCCATGAGATTAATACAACTTTATATAGGAGGACTCAAATGTCCTACATTATACATTTTTTGCAAAATAAAGATAACATTACAATAACTAAATCTTGAACCTTTTTTCTAGCCTTAAACTTGATTTTGGAGCTTTCCAAATGATCCCCTAATGTCCAATAGTGGTTCCACATCACCTAACCATATGGTATCCTTAGGTATAGCTCACCATGCTAGGAGATCATCATAAGGGCCACAAGAAAACTTATGCCAAATAAGGGACTAAGGCTTACACACACATGAAACACAAAGAATACAAATGGGTATAGATAATCTTACAAGAATTATCTCAACCAAAATGTAAGATGAATATGGGAACATGCTAGATAAAATACCCAATGACTACAAGGACAAGGGAACTAGTGAGAGGAAAGGAGTGTCATCGTGAAGCTCAAAGAGATGTTTTACAAACCTGAGTATGTATTCTCATCACAAGGAAAAGGGATTGTTCAAGTAGCATCAATTATAAATATACAACTATTGTAGCCTTTAAGTCACATTTGGACTTGAAAAAATGTGTAGATTCACTCCCCTATAACCCGAAACCTCAATCTTAGGATCTTCATGCTCCAATTTGACCAATTGGGAATTGAACACAAAATGATGCACAAACATGGCATACAAAAATGAACATGATTTCAAAACATTCACATAAATTTTTTATTATGAACAATTGAATTCTCCCATTTTATTTCATTTATTTCATTTCAAATATTAAAATTTTCAACTACTTTTTATCACAAAGCCATAAATTTTCTTCAAAACTGCAATGATAAAAGTTTGATGTTCACAAACATGCATACAATAATGAACATGATTTTAATGCAATCATAAAATAAAACAACTAAGGGGACAAAAAATCCCATATTCTAATCCATCCAAATTCACTTTAAAAATTCAAATATTTTAATTCATTTTACTATGAAATAACAATAAAATTTCTTCATGACTCAATTAATGAAATCTTGATTTTCTTCTTTTTTTCCTCCTAAAAATTTTGAAAAAAAAAACTCCTTTGGTCCTATAATTCACAACAACACATTCATGAGATAAAATTCCCATTTTGAGGATTTTGGAAAAAAATGACATAGTAAGGGCACAAATTGAGCATTTTAAAAAAAAATCATAAAAAAATAAATCTAATAAATTTTTTCTCAAAATTCAATCTAAAAAGGAAGTCATATCCTACCTCAAGAGTAATTGTGGCATACAAAATAAAAATAAATACAAAAATAAATAAATGAAGTAGATTTAATTCGCATTTTGATTTCATCCAAAACATGATTTTTTAATTTTTTTCTAAAAACAAAAAATGGAATCACTCACACAATGCAAAAACATCTTCACCTCCTCCATCCAATAAAATTGCTAAGCTGACACCATAAAAAACACCTTGAATTCACAAGTTTTTAAAGTTTTAAAAGAGAGAGTTTGAGAGCCATTTTCCCCAAAAATGTAAGAATGCTAAAAATAACTAATTTCCTTTTCCTTTATGCCCTTTTTCCAATTTCAGATTTTCTATTTTTCTTTTCTTTAAAATTTAATTTCCATTTTTTCCTAAAACACAATTTATAATAATTTAAAATACTCAAATCACTTCAATTTTAAAATTTTAAAATAGACTAAATAAATATTTTCAATACATTATTTGTATTGCAATGAGAAAATTTTAATTTAGCTATTAATTTCACCCAATCAAAATATAATTATTAGTGTAATTTAATTTAACAACATTTCTTATTTTTTAAAATTAAAAGAAAAGCATTTCACCAATCAAAACAAACTAATTAATTCATCAAAACATGTGTATGAAAAAGTATAAGAAAAAAAATAAAAATAGAACACACAATTTTAGGTAAATTGCAACACGAATGGACTCTGAAATCACCTTTGATTTGAATTCTAGCTTTTACACAAGGTCACACATAACATACCTTGCACTCGATTTGAGTACAATATGGAACAATAGAAAACAAGGCCCAATATGATATCTCCAAAATAAATACCATTGGGGATTAATTCAAACCTACAAATTCAAGTGGAGGAATACCATATACCTGCATCCTCAAAGAACATGTCAGCCATACCTAGTCAATATATGATAGTCAAAATAATGCATACACACCCAACATGGTACAATATTACATACATCATACAAGCATTGAAATATGATCATATAATCAATCATTTGACATCTCAAAATATATAAAATACAATGTTGGATATAAACATCTTAGGGAAAGGAATAGGTGTGAATTACATCCTCCCCACTATGGGTTGACCTACTCTTGGAATTCATGAAGTTCAAGATGATCACATGCCACCTGGAACTTCCTCACACCCAAATCAAGGCATTTTAAACATCACCCAAAAGATAGGCAATAATATGTGTGACAAACTACTGAATAGTATAGAATAGAACACATGAAACATCCAATACTATAAAAACATAAATCTTTTCCAAAAGTATACTTTACTTTTTAAATTTCAACATATAACATATTTGCATGATCAATCATTCAATTTCACATGGATAGAATATTTTGCATATGCTAAAACATGATTAAACAATGCCAACAACTCATATACAAATATACTCAATGCAAATAATTTATTAAAACATATACATTCATAAATCCAAATAACATGAATAAAAACACAAGGCTCACTTATCCATCCATGAGGATGCAACAGTCTCACCAAGTAATCAAGAACCAGTGCCAAAAACCATGTGGAATTGTGGTCTCACGACCACACACACTTGGGGGGACCCATCATACATTCCACAAGTGACGTATCTCTTTTTGTGTAAGGATATTAGCCTCCAAGATATAGCCATCAAAATCACTAGGAAGGTAAGTGGATCATAGTTTCC
Source organism: Sequoia sempervirens (assembly GCA_007258455.2). Lineage (NCBI taxonomy): Eukaryota > Viridiplantae > Streptophyta > Pinopsida > Cupressales > Cupressaceae > Sequoia > Sequoia sempervirens. The sequence goes on from VDFB02370772.1 coordinate 117,623, forward strand.
CATAAAACCCACACTTACTCCATCCTCAAAAGTTTACTTGCATCTAATTCCTTATATACACCTAGCCAAGACCACCTCTAGTGACCTAACAGGGAATCACATCACAACACAAGACCAACACTTGAAAAAAGGGAGCCTATCTTATCCACCATAAAGTCATAAATACAAATATAAAAGAAATCTAATTCCAACAATAAGGAAAATAAATGCACTCAATTCCAACACTAAATTAGTTGTAACCACAAGAGTTGCATGGAAGTATAATTTCATAAACTATGTCTAAACTAATTCAAACAAGATAAAATAAAATTATTTCCCCACACAAGCAAGATAAAATATTATCAATAACCAAAATAAAGTTCACAATTCTTGAAATTACACATTACATAACTATGTGACTACAACATTAGCAACCAAATAAACGAGGGAAGACATTATCATGATGATTACAATAATTATCCATGCACACATTTATGACATGAACCCATAAAACCCCACATTGAATGGCAATGCACGTAGTGGAAAAGACATACCTAGGCTACACACATCAAAAAAATAACTATAACAATAGCCAGGCTCATATGCATATTTATGGCGTGCACACAAAAAAAGCCTTGGATGGTATGGAAATGTACCTAATTGAAAAGACACACCTAGGCCAGATGTCACATATTAATTTACCTTACAAAAAAGACATGTGCAAACCACATGCTACATGCCACATAGAAATGTGTCTCACAAAAAAGCCACATGCATGACACATGTTTTTTAGCCAAAGGTTGACATGGAAAGGAACACTAATATACTACTAAACACAATTGAGCATAACAAACTTGAGGTCCTCTCTAAATGTGCATGTTCTCCCACACCACTTGAAAATGAATAGGAGTAGTATAAAATGCAAGTTTTCATATATACATAAATAGAATTGTGTTCTCAAGCCCAACTCACTACCATAATCAGCATGTCATCATCACCTACACTATGTTGGAACATTAGTGTGGTGTAGCATCATATCTGTTTGCATCATGATGAAACATGTGTAAATGTGGGAATCATCATAGCATTAGAAATTAATAGCCACATGATAAAATTAGAATATAAATAATATACTAGGATAATATTAAATTAGTACCAAGAGACATAAAAATACCAATAGTTTCGTCAAGAACAATATAAGATAGGCTATCACTATGAATCGCCCAATGGTCCATTCCATAAGGAAAAGTAGGGAGTACTCTATCTTAGAACGGTATGGGAAATAGGGCTACTCCATGCCAATGTTACAACATTTCATCATAGCTTCCAAAGTTTTCCACTCTTCTACCTAATTCCAAATATATTGAGTTCCTCAACCCTAAGGTTGTCTCTTAATAGGGAGCATAAACATGGAAACACACAAGCATGATTCCACCATACTTGTAGCCAGACACACAATCTATGGATGGGTACCCGATATAACAATCCCATGAATAAACAATTCAAGTACAGGATGTTCACAACACACAACATGAGCACTAGTATGGGGTATTCATGTCCAAAAGGGAGTACAAAGTACAAATCCATTTTCTAGTTCATTAATTTTAGCATAGAAAAACAAGTTCCTTAGACAAAATTATGCAATAAATGGCATAAACTTTCTAAAAATTTACCCTAAAACATCAATTAGAATTAACTTCTCTAAAATAAAAATAAAATTTATCCATAGCTTCACAATTAAAATAATCACCGGTATTGGCATGGTGTAATGGTTTAAAAGTGGCATTGTTGTTCTTGCCACCAAGGTTCAAAACCCGTTGGGGTGGTATTGTTGAATGGTTGTATTCCAGTTCATAGCTCCGGTCAAAAGCGTTTACCCCTTGAATAAAAAAAAAAACAATTAAAATAATCACAATGCACCCAAATTAGCTCAATGATACATAGAAATTTCCATACCAATCGACAATAAGCTAAAAAAATTAACTAATTAACTCAACAAACTACATTTTTTATTTTCCAAGCAATGCATCACAACACAATGCACATGAAATAATTATTTTTAACATCAATATTGCACTAAAATGCAACAATTTTACTCAATAATAAAATTGATTTACGAAAGGCACATATTTATTATGTCAAACATTTGAATTAAATCACAAATATAAAAATTCCCATATCATATGAAGGAGAACATAATCTAATTGGTTAACACCACATGCACAACCATCCAAACATGCATTTAACACTATATGCATCTATAAAAATAATAATACATTTTGGGACTCTAATTCACACCAACAAAATGCTTCTACAATGCATAATTCATTTTATAATTCAACATGCACACTATTCGATAGGAGAAAGAAATCATAGTTTCATAATTAACAATAAAAGATTCATGTGAAGCTCCCTTCGGGTGTATTTTACTCTAAGTATCGACCCGCGCATCAAATGAAATCCACTTGGCCTTTTATCAAAAACTGCTTCCCCTCCATGTTTATGCTTTGTGCACCTCAAGGGTTTCCCATCCTTTGCATCGCAGGAATCCCCGCTATACTTCCAAGTGTCATAGCTGCGGGCCATTTTTAATTGTTCTTTTTTTTGCTACCTCATCGGGCTCTGCTCGAGTGCAACAAAGCTCTCACTCCCAAAGAATTTGGCAGGCCCCACAATTGTTGTCTATGATGCACTCTTGCTACGTGTCTACTCTCCGCAAATCTTTCGGCGAGAGGATGAAGTAACGATTGCGGGCAGCGAAATGCTGCCACGCATCTCTTTTGCGCCCGACTGATGATCATTTGTCCACTTTTGGATAGAGCTATGCCCCACTCAACACATGTAGTCTTGGCACAAGTCTTCAACAGCGAGAGATAAGATTCACACGGGCAGCGAAATGTTGCCACTTGCCTATTCGACAAATCTTATTTTTGGGCGATGAATCAAGCAAACCAAATGCTGCAATTGGCTACCGCATGTCATAATCATTTGCAAGGGATGGTGACACTTGATTTGCAGGAGATGCACCTGAGCCTGGAATGACCAGATGCTTGGTTTCAAATCTTTTCTATTGCAACAGCTTGGGGAATATTCTTATTTATGCATCATTTCCAAGGATCACGAAATCTTTTCTGTTGCTGCTCTCTGAAGCAGTGGGAGTTTTCTACTATATATACTTTTCTCTATTGTGAGAAAATTGTCCAGAATTTTGAAGGAACACTGGTTTTAGGAAAAGATGCCTCGCCTTTATTACTATTTTATTTTATTACAAAATACTTTCAAACGCTGCCAATTGTTCATCCTTTCTATTCTTTCTTGTTATTTGATTAAACTGTAAATTGTGATGCTATTGTCTGGATATTCCATTTGAGAACTTCTATATATATTGAATGCAAGTTTACTGATCTAGATTATGTCTAATGACTCTTCTTGGCAGTAGGAATGTATGCAATGCTATTTTATGTCAATGAATGGATTGTATGTGCCCTAATTTTTAGTTTTTGCTTTTCTAGAACACTACAAATACCAATCGGGCCCTTAGATCTATGATTTATCATGCCTATCATTAAGTCTTAGTGCATCAACTTAGGTTAGACTTTATTTTATTATATTTGTTTCCTTTTCCCATTCCAAAAACCCCATAATAGAAGAAGTCAGCTTCTCTAAAAACTTGGAGGTCACTTAGTTTAGCGCAAAAGGTCCCCCATAAACTGAGTTTCCCATAAGACACTGTTACCTTGTCAAATTTTGGCATCAATAGTTCACTAATGCATTCACTACCTTTATAAAGAATTTATTATGATTACCATACATATGATCCCATTACAACCCCTTTCTCTAACTTTTAATTGATGCACTACAATAACATTCTTGGGTTTCCATAATTATCCTAAGAGAAGAATGCAATTTTCTGAATTAAGTCATTCACCCAAATGAATTAATCTACATAATTTAACTTTTCTTCTATTCACTTACATAGAAAAATCACCATAAAAGGAGAGGGAAATATTTAAAAGTTGAATGAATGTATAAAGCGAGTGGAATGTGGCAATAATAAAGTAGAATGAGGTTTTAGGAAGAAGATATAGGTAAGGAGGCTAGCTAGTACTATAAGTAGCCTATATTCTTTGTCAGTTACTTTATGATAAGGTCTAAAGTGCTCAAATAGGGTGAGATACTAGTAGAGATAACAATGGAAGAAGAAGTTAAGGCATGCAAGGGTTAGACTTGTGAACTAAAGGGTGTGGAATTTCTAAGGTTCCCACCAAGAAATTTAAATTTCATGGCTTATGAACGTGCAATAAATCCAAAATATAAAGCATGCATCACTCCCCACAATGTAAAGCTAGTGGCCATGTGTATTAAGTGACATATGTACTATTGGAATTATAATAAAAATATAAATTTTCTTACCAATCATATTATACTAGAATTCTTGACTCCCTTCAAGCATGCCATTAAGGAAGGGATATCACTATGAGAAATATGTACCAACCCTTAAATGAACTCAAGACCTTCAAAATGATTGTTAAGAACATTACAAAGGACCTTAACTAAGGGCACAACAGTGTTAGAGATATTGTCACCTTGTAAACACTTCTCAAAATGGAGAAGGAAGAGTTGAAGAGAAGGTATGAAAAGATGAAGAAACTTGAAATCCCATCCATGTTTGGAATGTAGCCCATACACTCACATACTTAGAATTTTAGACATTGTAATATATTTTGGGGAAATCCACATTTATGTGTAGTTGAGTAAGAATAGTAATAGGCTATGAGCTCCTAAGAAGTCTTGATGCTTCATCCCAATGAACATCTCCAAGGTATGTGAGTGCTAAGTGGACCACTCTTACTCATGAGGGAGGTTTCTTATCTAGACCACTACAAATGAAATATTGATCAATGAAGATTGACTAAAAAACCATATAGTTGAATCCTTAAAAGAAATCATATAATCTAATACACTAGAAAGACACCACCTACTTGAAAAGGGATGAGATAAGGAGATCTATAATGAATAGTTCTGATGAGACAACACTTGGTGAACATTTCAAAAGCGCAATGTTTAAGTATGTACTTATGTTAGAGTAGTATTATGATGGGTGACCTTTCAATTTAAGTCTTGATGTGCCACTATTGTGATAATTACCTAGATGTAATGAGTGCTATGTGAATAGGTAATGCTCATGAAACATGGATTCTTGTAAACCAGTAAGGGAGAGGACTTAGTAGTTGCATAACCTAACTTTGAACCCCTCAAATCCTAAAGGGTACATACAATTTTGTAATTTTTTTAGCAGACCTTTGTAGGTGAGTTACAAGATTAATCTACTGTTTGAAGTTTCATCCATCAATGATGTTGCCACATTTGCTAGATCATTGTTACGATATATAAAACAACCCTAAAAAATTAGATTAAAGCATATGCATCAGTACACACATTACTAATTGCTTTATTTATCATCATATGATTGATTGTTTCTTTGATGTAATTTGTGAAAATGAATACATTTTATCCATTTATTAGATACAAACATAATGTATACTAATAATGAACTTTGTAAATACTAGATAAAAGTAAAAAATAAATGCAAAGTGTGCCTTATTTATTCATGCAATATTAAACAATCCTAAAATCTCCACTTAGAGTAAAATAATACAGGATAGATTTTGTAAAAATAGTTATGTAAATCTTAAACGGTTTAACTTTGTATTATATAGAAAATGTGGCTTATTTATTTAAAAGATCAAATAATACCGATATTTCCACTTAGAATAAAACAAATCTAAGATAAGTTTCGTAAAAATAATTATGTGAATCTTGAACTTTTTAGGACCACGTAAGAAGCTACTTTTTCTACATAATTATTTTTTTGTTTCTCTTTAAAAGTATATGAGTTTGCTTAACAGGTG
>VDFB02370773.1:0-11295 GCA_007258455.2 Sequoia sempervirens
TTTGGTAAGCTGTATAAAATGAGGAAATTTAAGTTGGAGAATGAACTAATGAGTCTAAATCCTTCAAATTTTGGCAATATCCAATACTTCTTATCTAAGCTCAATTATGTAAGACTGTAGTTATCTAATTATGGGGTCACTAAAGAGGATGAACAACTGTTTCTTTCTATTCTTGCTAAGCTTGGTCCTAATTATTCAATGTTTGTTTCTATATTTTATGCTACAATGGATGCTCTTGGAAATGCATACAAAATTCCTTCTCTTGATGAATTTATAGCTCATCCCATAAGGGAACAAGCAAATTTGGCACACATGGGCACATTGAAGTCTTCCCAAACTCGTGCTCTTCTTGCAAAGGATTCAAAGGCTTCAAGTGGCAAGGGTAAGAAGAAAAATAAGGACACCAAGTATAATGAGCAAGGTAAAGATTTACCTTCACATAACACTCCTGAGTCCACTCCCTCTTCGAAAGAGGAATCATCTAAAAATAATAAGTTTAGATGTGCATATTGTAAGAGGCTAGGACATGATGAGCTTAAATGTTATAATAAGAAGATTGATGATCTCACACACCTTCTTCAAAAGAATAACATAAAGCTTCCCTCATTAATGTCTTCTTCTTTAGCATCTCAATTGATAGCTCCATCATCTCGGTCAGAGAATACACAATCTACAACTAGGCTACACAAAATGAAATGACAAAATCTCTTGGCCTCTACAAGTCCTGAATCTAATAGATGACTTCTTGATTCAGTGGCATCTCATCATATGGTATCTTCTATGGATATGTTCTCTTCTTTTGACCCTTGTAATTCACTTCATATTTTTATGGATAAAAATACATATATGAAGGTAAGTGGGAAGGGTTCTATTGGCATGGGAGATGACACTTTTATTGATGTACTTTATGTTCCTTATTTTTCCACTAATCTCTTTTTTGTTTATCAAATTACCCATGGTGGTCAAGGTAAAATAGTTGAGTTCACTCCTGATAGAGTGTACATAAGGGACTTGGAGACTAGGGATATTTTTGCTATTGTGATGGTTGATCATTCATCTTTTATGCATTCCTTTTCTCATTTTGCTTCAGAAGAAGATAATGTTCCTTTGACTACATATCACACTCCTTCATCAAGTGTGAATCATGTTTGTGAGGATAAGTTTGGTCATCTAAACCTTGGTGTTCTAGAGACTATTGCTAAGCTTCCTAATCCACCTCCTACTTGTTTAGCTAGCAGTGCTTCTATCTAGTAGGATGATAATAATTTTTTAGATCTTGCTTTGTGGGATGAAAATTTGACAGGTATTTCTAACTTGTTTGTGGAGTCTCATATTGTAGATTTGGAGGACACACTTGAGGGGGTTTATCTCCTCTTTGATAACAATTTCAACACTATTATTCCATCTTCTTTGTCTTTGGAGATTGAAATTCATGAGTCTCCTCATTCACTTGATTTGTCATGTTTCTTGGTTGATTTTGACAATGAATATATTGTGGCTTATTCAAGATTGGAGACTCCTAATCAGTTTTCAAAGAGATACATGTTGAGACTTTTTCCTTCCTCCTTTCAGTTGGACATGGAGCGGCTTCTTCATCAACCTATGGATTTGTTTCTTCCTAAGGGAATATGTGTTGCTTGTAGACATTGGATCATCTTTTGTTTTTAAGCATTCTTTATCGATATTGGAGCTTCTTCATTATGGGGAAAATATCTTATCTCTTTTTCCCTCTTATGGGGGGGGTCATTGATTGTATATATATGATGGATGTAGTACTTGGGATTATCATTGAGTCCTCCATACAACAACTTTTTTTGTTTGTTTTCTTTTTTAGAGAGGGGTTTTTTCCCACTAGGTTTTCTCATTTTCTTCATTTGTGAGATATTGCATTTGCATTTTTAAATGGTACCTAACATGGCCTAGTAGTCGAGACCCATATTCATTTTCATAGTATTTTTGCATAGTTTACATAATAATCTTCTCCCTAAGTTGCACTTAAGGGGGGTTGTTGGTGTGAATAAATGTCTTGTACCTAGTTAATTTCCTTAATAGGTAATTGGGGGACATATTTACATGTGTAACATTCCCAATGTTCTACTTAGTAATTTTACTAAGTTTTACCCACAATTGAATAGTTTATGCATCTAACATTATGATCAATAAAAAATTTATTTTCTTTTCAATAATAAATGCACCATTTGGAACATAACCTTGCCAAACTTTTCCATTTGCATAATCAAAGAATCTTTTCAATAATATAATTACGATTTCACCTTACACAAATATATTCAAGATAACATTTCTCATTTACAATTTCCATATAGATGGATACATGATTATATATGTAGCTTCAACAAGCTAAAATGAACAAACTATTATAGATATCTTGACATTGATGCATACATTCTAGATGTCCCCTTTCCTTAGTGCATACCTTCTAATTGTCCCCAACACTGGCACATACATCTTCACTTGTTGAATTAGAAATACCAATGGTCTAGAATGTCCTCCCAAATCTTGGTCGCCAACTGCATGAGGAGAAGCATCAATCAAGCGCTTTTCCGCCAACCATGGACTAATTGCGGTCCCCCACACATCTACCAAACTTGGTAAGATGGCCCTCCCTTTGACGAAGAGATTGGTTTGGTAACCTCATCCTTCATATAGCCTTTATTGAGCATAGTGATGTGTCCTATATATCTAGAGCTTACAATACAATCTACCTCTATTTCTATGATATTCTCAACCTAGTATGTACTTGGATCACAGTGAATTAATAGTGTAGATAGTGGCTACCTACACTACTTTGGCCAAAGATTCAACACCTAGTACTTCGAGTGAGGATCATCTATATTCACCACTATAATTGCTTGATTTGTATTTGACCATTACTATTATATTCTAGGTTATTCTCTTTCCTGTGGATTATCCTAACCCCAGGAATAACCTTCCCATTAACTCATATCTAAATATAGTATTGACATGTGTGATGAACACAACGTTATAACATTAAATGGTTCTATTTCAAAAGTACAATCTCAACAATAAAAGTCTCCATTCAAGAGTGTAATCTCAACAATTAATGACTCCCATAAACAATATAATCTCATCAATAAATGACCTCAATCAAAATTATAATCTTAAACAATAAATGACTCCCATCAAAAGTATAATCTCATTAATAAATGACCTCAATAAAAATTATAATCTTCAATAATATATGACTTCAATTAAAGATAAAATCAATAATCAAATTATCAATCCCATCATATAGGTCAATCTCAACCTATGTGCTTCAATAAATAATCAAGTAAACATCCCAACCAAATAGGTTATTCTCAACCTAGGGTTTCATTCAAAAGTAGAGTAATGATCAAGTGATCAATCTAGTATAGATTACCAATATGGTTGCATGACATCACATCCCATCGATGATGACATGTTTATCATACTATCATTACTATTGTATTTTCTAACCTCATTAACCACAAGGGTTTACCTAGCATAACATGATAACAAATTCAAGTTATCTCAAGTCATTGACATATCCTACATTTCATGCTACATATGCATAGTATAGACTAACTACATATAACATTGATAAGCTATGTAAAGTATAAAAGAAACTCAATCATATAAATTCCCATATAGGGTATATATAAGTAATAACCCAAAAGATAGGTTCCACCAAAGCAAGAAACAACCAAGAACATGCAAGCTTATCCAAATAATTATAACACACATAAAAGACAATCTTCCCAAGCATGGCAACATAAGTAAATAACCTTTCCAACACAATAACAAAGGAGTAGAAATCAAAATACCTTTTTATAGCTCCAACTGATTATTCCTCCCTCTATGTTAATGGATCAAGCTCGCTTTCAACTTCCTCCAAGAACAACCCAAATCCCACTACTATCTTCTTACTAATCTCTCAACAACACTAATGCAAAATAACAAACAACTCACTAACTCTCAAGCTCTCAACTCACTCACACAAAAATTCTAGCAGAATAATGATGGAGTAATCAGATTGAAAAGTGTAGCAAATGGTAGAATGAGCACCTCTATATATACTAAAATGTGAGCAACCAAAGCCTACAAACAAGCTAATACTTCTACCACTTTTCTAACTACATGCAATGACTCGTCAAACTAACTTATAGGTTTGCAACACATAACATTCCTCACCATTCAAATGGTTGAGTCGACTTGTTTCAAGGGACAACAAGACTCTTTTATTGAGTCAGATGAACAACAAGCTTCTAAGCAAGTTTCCTAAATCAAAAATTCCTTCTCATGTTTCTGCCAAGTTTACTCTTGACTGAGTCTCAAGGATAAAATATTGCATTATCTAAATTATGCATAGTATACAGACTTCTTATGCATTCCATTCACTTCTATATTGGTGCCACATAATACCCACATGCCTATTCTCTTGCTCATATAATTGAAGACAAAGTCAACATGATTTACTCACTCATGTTTGCTTGTTTCACTACTTATAAATCATTGACTTATTCCTATGCATATGCTTTGTTCACAACACTTTAAACTTTGGTTGTCATTTCATATATGCAGCGCTAGAATAGTGTGCTTTAACTATTACTTGCAAATATTAAAATTTGCATTCTTAACACTTGGTTCATATTCTAATTCATGTGTTATAACCTTGCACTTCCCATTAATATATATATGAACAATGCTTTACATTTATATGCCTTGACATTAACAATGCACTATGTTGTATACCAAGCGATGTATTAAATATAATACACCAAGAAAGCATACCACACATTATATATAATATAATCAAGCTCCACTCAAGCACTACAATATAATAGTGATGCTTATGCATTATGAAATGTATTATATATATATATATATATATATATATGTTTCATCAATATATATTATGCATTAACATATTTTAATATGATGAATATATATTTGTACTTATATTAAGTATGTACATATGCATATGTGACGATCAATTACTCATATCGACAATACTTATATGCACACGTATTTAATATATGAAGTCACACACACATATAAGTACCCAAGCATAATCACTCAAATATCACAACTCATCAAAAGGCATTTCTCATCATAACTCAAATGTCAAAACTATCACAGGGAAGTCATAAACAATAACCCTATCATTCTATCACCTAAAGGAAATCAAAGACCAATACTGAAGCCAATCAAAGATGATCATGCAATCTTTCTGATTTATCCAAGACTTGAACTAAGGGTTTACTTACCCAATTCACAAACTAACTCGACTCTACTTGACCAACTAGGGTGTGAGTGTGTGTATACTCAGTAAGGTTGAATTAAAGTTTACAAGACCAAGTTCTTCTCCTGAGTGATACTTCCCCTCTCTTCTAGAGGTTCGAACCTATTCCTCCATTCAACTTAGTACATCACATAGGTAGTTAGCCATTCACATAAAATCCATTAGCATCATAAACTATTAAAGTATTCACATTGTAATGCATATTCATTCATCACATTATCCATCAGTATAAAACATAATCCTTCCTTCAAAAACAATAACATCTTAATGCATATTTCAATATTTCATTCTCCTATTGAACATATTAAAGTCACGATCTACATTTATCATCATATTTACTTACAAGGTAAAAGTAACTTGGTAACTAAGAGACGGGGTGTAACAAGATGTTAAGTTTACTTAGGATTATAATATTCCTTCTAGAAGTCTTAGTTGTCATTTCTAGATTTTATCTTATCCTATCTTGTTATGAGGCAGTTGCCTCATGTTATAGTATTATGACACTTGTCATGATCTTTTATAATCCTATCTCTCACCTTGCCTTCATAAGCAAGGCCTCTCATGTACATTTGCATATTCAAATATATTCAAGCTTGTAATATTGCATCCATTATTGCAAATTTATTCTCTTATTTTTCTCCTTTGTAGAAGGTTGTTTTTGGTTTTGTAAGTGATCCTAGAGGCTTGATTCCTTGATTGAATCTAACATAATTAAGGTCACCGCAATAATTATATATCATGGCATTCTTTGAATGGTATACATTGGGGCAAGGTCTATTGTTTTTGTATGGGCTATGTTTGTTGGTTGTTCCCTCATTAGACCCATTAGATCTAAAAACAACACTCCCAAATCTTAAAGTTTTTATCCACTTTTAAGGCTAGGGGTTTGTCTTAATGAAGGTGAATAAAGGCTCATAAAAGACTCATGATGGTTTAATTTTAACATATGAGAGTGGTTTTTCTCTCATACTCTTTGAACTCAACCTAGACTCGAGAGGGTGTTCCTAAAGATATAACTTAACATGTATTTGCATCAAACAAAATGAGCAACTAAAATGACCCTGGTCAACCAAATTCAATTGCATACTTGACCCTAAAAGTTGTCACTAGGTCAAATAAGATTGGTTGCAATATCCTTTGTATAGTTGATTACACACATTGCATATCCACCCATAATTACTAGCTTCATGAATCCCTTAAGATATATTTATTTACACTAAATACAATGGTAATATGCATACATATTAGTCATGATCCTCTAAAGGTTTATCCATTAAGATTGCTTAGAGTTGTTCCTTAGTTGTTTTATTGGATTGATGAACAACATGCATATCCACACTACTCCTACAACTACCATCATGGAAGGTGAATAAAATATGGATTGATTGATTCCTCAAGAATATGGATCAATGCCTACTCCATTAAGAAAAAAATCCATAAACAATATAGAGTAAGGAGATAAATATTGCATAACATTAATAGAATTATATTGCATTCACATACAATCACATATTTATATTGCATGTTGTTAGAGAGAATAACCTAGGAGAAACATCTGCCAATAAACCTTCACAAATGAGCGAGAGAAGTGCACAGGCTATTTCACCAGAGAAAAAAAAATGAATGAGATGAGATAAATTACATATTGTACAAAGTTCCTTAAAAAGGCATGAAAGGTGGGTGAAGGGTGAGAAACTTCCCAGCACGGGAAAAACTACCCAAATAACAAAACACAAAACTAATAAACTATTATGCTAAGTAAACTTAAGCAGATAAATAGTAAAAACCATTTACTCTAATACATGTAACAAACATACTTAATAATCCATAACTATAACTACTAATACCTACATGAAACAAAGGAATACAAATCACAAAGCATTTGCAATTCATTAGGTTCTATCACACACCCTCAAACCCTTATTACAATCATGTTAGCAAATGTGGCAAGTAAAAACATATAACTATGATTATAATACTTCCTTGAATCTCAACAAACAACCATGGAGACATACAATTACATGCACACACATTATAATACTCATCCTACATTGTTACAAAGTGTATTCCTTCATGTGCAATTCAAACAAGCATCATTTAATGTCTTAGAACATCTACAAGGTATTGTAGAACAAAATATTGGTTCAATGACCAACCCCTTGAATAAATGAAGAACTTGAATATATAGAATAACCACCTAGAAAATTAGGTTATGAAGGAGAAGACATATGGAATTGATTATATGGAAATCACCCATGACCTAAATTCCATAATCATAAATGTTACAGATCAAAATCGCCTTTCAAGGATTGGTAAACACCTCAAATAGTGAATAAATCATTCCCTATTGATTCACCATTCCTTTGAATAGTAATGGTGTGTTAAATATTTTGGAATGATGGGAAAATTGCTAGAAAAATCCATTAGAAGAGCGACATGGGGATGGCGTGTTAAAGTCGTTGAGCTCTGTAACAATAAATATGGTATGGGTTGAGCATTGAATTTCTCCTTTGGATTTGTGCAAACCTACACATAAAATGATTTATCAGATGGTTGAATTAAATATGATAGTTGCAAGGCTAAATCAAGTCATTAATGGAGCTCCGAGTTGCCTAATCTAGGGTAGGTGGGAACTATAGTGAGAAATGGCATGAATTTCAAAATATCAAGGGTTAGAGGAAATTCATACTGTATGTCAGTATTAGAGAATTGGGGGAGTCAAGGATGACAAGAAATACATGGTTAGAAGGGATGAGGAAAGGGAGAGGGTTCAAAAGGGAACTCTGCTAAAGGAGACTTTTAGGAAGTTGGATTAGGGTTTGGGAGGAAGCTTGACTTGGTACTGAGTTAAGGGGAAGTTGAAAGTCTAGCTTTGATTGATGTTAATAAAGGAGTGATGGAGTTTTCAAGCTTTCGAAGATGGAGAAAAAAGGTAAATGATTAGGGGATGCTTGAAAGTTTGACTTCAAAGTACATAAATATTTTTTTGAGTGAAAGGTAATTAAGTTGTGGAGCATTTAGGAATGGGAGACAAAAATAATGGATATTGAGAGATGGGATGGATGAGGAAGTTAAAACATGTTATGGGAAGATGATGTCAACATGATGCCATCAGGGTGATGAGATTAGCATGATGTCATCTAGAAAAAAGGTTATTAGATGAAGGTATAAGGGAATGTAGAACTTTGAAACTTTGATGAAGGTATAAGGGACTTAGAGGAAAATAAAAATTTCAAGATGTTATGATTGGAAGAGATAGGAAATCATGAAAGTCTCCAAAAACTTAGAAGAATTTTGAGAAAGGCTTAAGGGAATATTGGGGTGTTGGAATTTCAAGGAAGCATGACCGAGACGACAAGTCTAATGAGGGATGAAGAACTTTGACAAGACAACAACATGGAATTTTTTTTGATAAGGAATAAAGTAGGGTAAATGGGCTTTGGGGATGGATGGAAGGAGGTACCTGAATAGGTGATGCTCAAAATTTTGACCCCAACACAAGCACTTAGTCAACTTCTGAGAAAAAAATATCAAGGTTAGAGAAGTGAGGAGACAACAAAATTGTTGGGAAATTTTGGTCATCTCAGAAAGAAACATCCAAGATCAGTAGTGCCTTTGGTAGTTTTTATTTCTTTAGATTGCCTCAAAGACACATACTACTATGCCACAAAGCGAGAATCAAAATAATTTTGTGTGTGTGTGAAATGTAGAAAGTTAGTAAATCAACACAAACCTTAATTAAATGAATTATATTAAAATTCAAAGCCAAAGCTATTTTAAATTGCAATTTAACAAATCTTTTAAGAACGTCTCATTGTCCTCTATTCTTAAAGATTCCTTTAACCTTTTGGCCCTCAGTTTCTATGTGCACAAAGGCTATTATAATGACAATTAAGAAACAAGATTAGTATTCAACATGCAAGCCAACTAAATTCCTACATGAAACTATATGATGGAAAGGATAATGGATGCTATGATGAATGGATGATTGATTATGATGAATGGACAAATGGTGGTGGATACTATGGTAGTGATCTATATGATTCTACTACATATGCTCAAATGAAAACTATGGAAAACTAAGATGATACTCCATATGCTCAAATGCTAACTATGAATATGCTAATCTAAAATGCAACTATGATGCAAAGGATGACATAAAATGCAACTATGAAGCAAAGTGTTACTCTAAGATCTAACTATGATGCAACACATGATATAAAAAGTAACTATAAGACTCCATAATGCTCATAAGCTCGAACGACATTCCTGCATGATAACTCTATTCAAAAGTGGATGCAAAATACAATGCCAAAGGGTTGTATTTATATCCTTTTCCAAGCATATGGTGAGGTGGCAACGATCGATGGTCCAGATTCAAACAAGAAGAATGAACGGTGGAGATAGAGAGAATCAAGATGTTGTCCCCTTGACCAAAGACAACATGCCATTTGGATGGAGGAATCTCTTGACCAATGGGCAACATTCCAAATGGATAGAAGACTCAAGTGTGGGAAGAAAAGACCATGTGTTTGAAAATTGGTGGAAGTGTGTGAGGAATAAGCCATGTGCTTTAAAAATTGGTTGAAGATAATTCTAATTAAAAATTAGAATTATTTAATTTCATGTGACCTTGGTGAGGTGGCACAAAAAGTTGTAGACATGTGCTTGAATTCATAATCGAGATTAGTGAAGATTAATTAAATAAAACGAGCTTATGGAAATTTATTTATTTAATTAATTTAGAAGAATATGATTTTAGATTTGGAGAATTTGAAAATGAACAATATAAATAAATTGAGAATTTATTTATATGTAGTTAAAATATTAATTAAATAACTAGTATTTAATTAATTAAATCACCATATTTGATTTTTAAGTGTATACATTTGCCCTCTTTGAAGTAATGTGTTTACACATTAGCTAAAAAATGATATCAATCTTAGAAATTTTTTTGATACTTGGGCGATTGATTTATAGATATTAACGGATATATGCCCCATCGAGGAGATAAATCCCGATTGAATTTAAGATTTTTAGTTTTTTGATGATTTTTCAATGATTTGATGGTGATCTCAAAATTTTACGTGTCCGAAATGATTTGTCCCTCAAAAAATGATGTAGAAGTCAACAGGTTATAAGCTGATTAATTAAGGCCCCCTTTGAAAAATAAAAATAAAACAACCCCATAAAATGCCACTTAATTAACCTTTAAAAGGTTAAAAAGTTGATTAGAAAGGTCATTTGTGCATTTTGTAATTTGAGAACTTTGTGAGTGAGAGTGATTGAGAAAAATTGGAGCAGAATGGTGATCCCTTACCACACGCATCGATTTGAGTGAGTCAGGCAGCACCGCCCAACATCGTACGGACCTCTGGTGAGTACCCTGAAAACTGCCTCGTATTTCGTCCATTTAATTTTTCCCTCCCTTTTTCGTTTGAATTTTATTTTAAAACGTTTTAGCGCATTAGGATGCTGAAATAGCACATAGATAATCTTTTATAGTGCATAGGTTAGATTAGCGCTTAGGGTGTCCGAAGTAGCACATAGGATAGATGATTTAGGGCATAGGACAAAGTAGCACATAGATGGCCCAAAGTGGTGCATTCATGAATTGTTTTAGCGCATAGGGAAATTAGATTAGCTCATAGATTAAATAGAATAGCGCATCGAGTAGTTTGGCACATTGGGACTCTATTCTGGCGCATTGGTGAAATGTTCTGGCACATAGCATAATCTAATGCATTGAAGGTCTGTTTTGGCGCATTGATGAATTTCTCTAGGGAATTAGGTTTTTTAGCGCATAGAAAGAATATTCTAGCGCATTGGTGAAGTTTGATGATTTTCTTGATTGAACTCCTTGATGTCGATGATGTTTGATCGCGTCAGTCATTGTATTGATGATGATTGATGATTTTGATAGGTTAGATGTCCATTGATCTCATGATAGGTGAGATTCAATGATAGGATGATGGTAATTGACCTCATGATAG
>VDFB02370774.1:0-22588 GCA_007258455.2 Sequoia sempervirens
CAACTACCACAAATACCAAATCATTCCCTCTCTGTGTCCTTGGCAAACCAAGAAAAAAGTCCATACTTATATCCTCCCACGGCCTCTCTGGTACAGATAAGGGCTAATACAACCCAGTATTTTGGCTCACTTCTTTAGCCATCTAACATACCCTACAACTCTGCACAAACTTCTTCACATCTTGTGATAACTGAGGCCAATAATAATGCTCACTGATAATGGCAATGGTCTTATCCCGACCAAAATGTCTTGCCATTCCTCCACTATGCTTATCCTTTATCAGGTTCTCCCTCATGGAACTCTTTAGAATACACAATTGGCTTCCCTTAAACAACATGTCATCTTGGATTATGAAATCTAGCCACTTTGTCCTATCAACTGTAACAGGCTCCTTGCAAGCTTTCCAAGCCTCTGTGAAATCAGGATCTTTAGGATACAATGTCTTGAGTTCATTGAACCCAACCACTTCAATCTGCATCTCTGTCAACAATGTTTGCCTCCTACTTAAGGCATTTGTAACCCTATTTGACTTGCCACTCCTATGCTTTAAAACAAAGGTATAACTCTGCAAAAATTCTACCCATTTCATATGTCTCTGATTTAATTTTCCCTGACTACTCAAATATTGTAATGCTTGATGATCAGTAAACAAAACAAATTCCTTCAGTAACAAATAATGTCTCCATTTCTTTAATGGTTGAACTATTGCATAAAATTCCTGATCATATATAGAGTACTTTCTCTTTGCATCATTTAACTTTTCACTTAAATAGGCAATAGGCTTACCTTCTTGGCTCATCACTACTCCAATGGCACAACCACTAGCATCACAATCCACCTGAAACACCTTATTGAAATCTAGGAGGGCTAAAACTAGTTGCTCTATCACCTTCTACTTCAACAGATCAAAACTCTTCGCTGCTCTAGTGCTCCACTTGAACTCTTTTCTATCCCCTCTTGTTGTTTCAGTCAGGGGTGCACAAATACTATTGAAGTTTCTAATGAACTTTCTGTAAAAACTGGCCAAACCATGGAAAGATCTAACCTCAGTAGCAGTTCTTGGGGTAAGCCATTCTAGAATAGCCTTCACCTTCTCTGGGTCCATCTTTAGACCCTCTGTTGAGACAACAAACCCCAAGTACACTAACTCCTTTTTAACAAAGCTACACTTTTTCAAATTTATCAACAGTTTCTCCTCTCTCAACTTCTCAAAAACCCTAAGAATATGCATTAAATGCTCATCCAAGTTCTTACTGAAAATCAAAATATCATCTAAATACACAATGACAAAACTTCCCAGAAACTCTTTTAGTACCTCATTCATGAGCCACATGAATGTGCTCGGTGCATTGGCTAGCCCAAAAGGTATGACTAACCACTCGTACAGGCCCTCCTTGGTCTTGGAGGAAGTCTTCCATTCATCACCCTCTCGAATCCGGATCTGGTGATATCCACTCTTCAGATCAATCTTCGTGAAGTAATGTGCTCCACTCAAACACTCCATCAGGTCATCCATCCTTGGCAAGGGAAATTTGTACTTGATTGTTATCTTATTTATGTCTCGGGAGTCTATACACATCCTCCACTCCCCATCCTTCTTTGGTGCTAGTACTGTAGGTACTACACATGCACTCAGACTCTCTCGAATCAAACCCTTTCTCAACAAATCCTGAACTTGTCTGTTCAACTCCTCATTTTCTACAGGAGTCATTCTATGAGCTACCTTATTTGGCAAACTGGCTCCAGGGATCAAGTCAATCTGATGACTGATCTCCCTCATTGGTGGTAAACCCTTAGGTACATTATCAGAAATAATTTTCTCAAACTCATCCAATAGTCCAGAAAATTCTACTGGCACCTTCTCACTATCTTCCTTTTCCATTCTAGGAATCAATGCATAACACATACGCTCATGCTTCATGCCTTCTAAAAATTTCCTTCTATCAACAAAAAAAATTCTAGCACTACTGCATACCTTTTCTTCATCCTTCTTCAGGGGTTTCAACTTATGACGGGCTCCATCCTTCATCAGGGAATAAGTGTTTGCATGGCCATCATGTACAACACGCCTATCAAACTGCCACGGCCTCCCCAACAACATGTGACATGCATCCATGGGGATGATATCATAGAGTACCTCATCACGATAGCTCCCGATCTTGAACTTCACTAGACACTGCTCATTGACCAAAACTTTGTGGTCTTTCTGCAACCAGGCAATCTGATATGGGTGTGGAGTCCTTTCCCTTTTTAGCTTCAACTTCGTAACCATCTCATCTGACACCAAATTATCGTTGCTCCCACTATCAATAATGACTTCACAACATTTGTCTTCACACTTGCACCTTGTGCGCACAAATTCTTCCTCCGGGTTTCGCCCTTCTCTTCAACAAATACCGTGCTCAACCACTAGGCTTCTCCCCTTTAGCATCATCCTAATGCTCGATTGAGCCTCCTCATCTGTATGTGCAACCCTTCCATGGCCTTCCTCGCCTCTCATTCTGTCCTTCCTTATGTTGTGGACATTCATAGGCTCGCTGCCCTTCTTCACCACAATGGAAACAAGTTCCTCTGAAACCACCTCTTCCAGGCCTTGACCTAGATCTTCCTTGTCCTCTACCTCTTTGATCACCACTATTTTGATCATGAGGGCGGTAGAAGTTATCATTCCTCTCGCTTCGACTAGTACCCACATCTTCATTTTTCCTTTCATCCTCATTTCAGCTCCCAGAAGATCTTCCACTACCCCTTCTTCTTTGACCTCCTCGACCTTTTTGCTTGTTGTCAAATCTTTTGTTCAGCTTCTCTTCAACTTTAAAAAAAAACTGGTATGCATCCTCAATGGTGGTCATTCTGACCAGGCTTAGCTCCTCTTGAATGCTCGGTCGTAACCCATTAAGATATCAGGCTACCTTCTCCTTATTGGCCTCTGCATGGCCTATTTTGATGATCATCTTGTAAAAATATTCTGTGTATTCTTTCACAGATCTACTTCCTTACTTCAACCCTTGCAATTTCTTCAGCAGATCTAGCTCGTAGTCTACTGGTATGAATAGCTTCTTCAGTTTCTCCACCATGCAATCCCAACTGTTGATCTTTCCTTTTCCTCTTTGATTTCTCTCCAACTGGACCTCTTTCCACCAAATATTGGCATGGCCCTTCAGCTTTGTTTTTGTAAACTTAACCCGATCTAGGTCCTCTACTTCTTCATACTCAAAATACTCTTCTAGCTCGTTGATTCAGTCGATCAACTCTTTTGGGTTCAGACTTCCAGAATAACTGGGGACTTCTATTCTGGGTCTTTTTCTGATCTTCAAAATGGCCCTTATCAGCCACATTTGATCTTCCTCCTCTATGTTTGAATCTTCCACCTCTTCTTCATCCTAACTTTCTCCTCTCCTTCCTGGGTTTAACCCTCTTCTCATTTGTTCCTGCAATGCATCAATTTGTCTTTGGAGGGCTCTGAAACCCTCGGTCGCCAATGGATCTCTTCCACCAGCATTTTTGCCACCTTTGCCACATTTGGCACCACCACGCCTACCAGGAATCACTCTTGGAGGCATCTTGAAGACCTTGAACCTACAACCACAGTCCTGGTGCAAATTTCCTCACGATCGGCGATCTATTCACACGCTCAAGAAAACCCGCTCTGATACCACCTGACGAGGGAGCAAACCCGAGACACATAAATAATGCACACAACTAGCAAACTTTATTATTATTCAATAATGAAAATATTACATGCAGAGGATCCTAAATCCTCGAGCTCTGCGATACATGCAAGGTACAAAAGTTTCAGAAAAATTATAGACATTATAAAAAATCCCCTTTTCGCAGCATGCGAACTCTTTTCCCCAAAAAGCTATCCAAAAATCAAAAACTCTCGAAAAATAATTCTCCACAAAGTAGGCCTATGGCAAACTACTTCGGCATTTTCGCAAACTTTCAGGCCCATCCGAAAAAGTTTAGTGCCTCAAACTGGACTCAGAAGGTTTTTCAGGGCAAAAAGTAGAAACTGGAACTTGAATAGCTTTCAAACTGTGAATGATCTTGACCTGATTATTTTGTCAAAGTGCTTATTTTTCTGTCCTGAACCTTCCCATAAATTTTTGTCTTCCCACGCCTTCAAATTCACACATGCTAAAAATAGCAGTTGAGTAGAAAAAGTAGAAAAGCAGTTCTGAAAGTTGGAAACTCTTATTTGACGAAAAGGGTATCCAGAAATGCAGAAACATCTACAAAAGCAAACTACAGGAACATAAATGGAAAGCATCTTTTTGTGGGTGATACAAGATTTCCCTCACACCACTGGATGCTCCTGCATCAATAATGAAAGGTTATACTGTGAAAGGCTTGCATCCATACACTTAGCATTAGATGTGGAAGACTAATAATTGTGTTTCATATTAGAATATATGAAAGAGGTTATTTTTTGTTAATCACATGAAGTTATAGAACTTTGATGACATCAAATGTTTGCACTGCATAGGAAAATAACATGATAGATGAGTTTATGGTCATCGCTGATAGAATTCATATTATCATCACGTAATTTGTGAATAAATGAAATATGCATCTCTAATAACATATTGTTGATACTAACTAATTAAATAAAATAGGGAAAATGTATTATATGATAGAATGACACCTTTCTACAAAACTTGTACATATGCATAAAATGAAAGACCATAAGTGTATCAATGTGAGAAGTGTATATGATATGGAATATATAAACATGTCATAATATAAAATGAATGTATTTAATTATTGGAACAAACTTTAATTTGGAATTAATGTTAAGGTGTCTTGGGGAATGAGCATGGAATAATTGACAATTTACTATGTATACACAAATCCTAATCCAAGTAAATAAGAATTAATATATCAAACACTAGATTAGGTAGAAGAAATGTGAAAAGAATAGAACAAGATTAAATATAAAAAAATGAATTAGAAACCCTACAAGATGGTTGGGATATAAAGGATTGGAAGGGTTCATTAGTAATATGAGGAAATTTATGTTTTTCCTAAAACGTGTAAGCTAGGCTAACCTAATAAAATTCATAAAATCAAGCATAACATAACATGATTAATTTAATTTAGTTATACTTGAGCTAAATATTGACCCAGTAATTGCAAATGCAAGAAATATAAATAGTAAATAAAAATACTTATCTTGGTAATAAAATATGAAACAAATAATGAAGAATATCTAGATCTAGTATTATACTAATGATTTCCTATAAATTCAAATTCCTTGTTGACTCTATGCATAAACAAATGTAATTGTTAGGAATAAATCCATGGTCATGAAATTTTGTATATATATGAACTTCACTTGTCTAACTTGTGGACCTTTCATCACTTGACCATATACTTCATTTATTCTATCCTCCTTGATATTTGTGAGGGTTAGAGGTATTGATGAATATCTCAATGGAGATTTCATATGTACTCAAGTTGAAAGAGAAGAGTTCCTTGATCACCCTTTAAAATTTAACAATATTGAAAATATCACTCTTTATTATGTCAATTCCTCTAGAAAGATTGTGTAAGAGTATATTCATTTCTTACTACTAATTGAAGTGTGAAGATACATATTGATCCCTATGGTTTTTTATATTTTTTAATGATTAAATGAGTTCATTGAGTATGTTTAAATATAAATACATAAAAAATACATGCTACAATTAATCTCTTTATTATTACTCCTTCCACTTCTAACACCATTAATCATTACTATAGCCTAGTAACACTTTGACAGAACTAGATAATATTGAGAACAAAGTTGATGAAATTTCTAGTGGGAAAGATACTATTATCTATTCTTGAGTAATTTGCAAACATATTATTAGGATGCTATAATATTTAATCACAAGGGTATGTGCGGGATCATGATTGGCCAAAAAGTGGCAATATGATGGGTATGTGGGTAACAAATTTCTTTTTACCCAAAATTAATGAAACGAAAAGGGTTTTTAAAGGAGATTCTTAGATTTCCACCAATATAAATTATGCTTTACTTTGAATTTAATAAGTAATTATTATTCATTTTCTATTTGAATTACGACTAAAGTCCTGATTCATAGGCTGATTGAAAAACATCTATAGCTTTCAAATGGTATCACATTTTTGAATCCAAAACATGCGTCACATTCTATGCTTCACATACTATAGGATTAAAAGATGAAAAATTGAATTTCATGAAGTTTTGACTAAGTTAAGGTGGTCAAACACACAAGTTTTATATTTTTAAAAAGTTGTAATAAAAAAATCATAATTAATTATTTACGGGAAAAAAATTACAAAAAATATGCATCACATCGAGAAATGATTCCTCTACTTATATCTAAAATATTATAAAAAAATATTATAATTTTATTGTGGTTAAGGTGGTCAGACAAACACCTAATTCTTATTTTTTCCCTAAAATTTAAGTACTACTGCATTGAAATTTTAAATTTTCACCAAATAGATTTTTTTTTAAACAAACCTAGTAGTTTAGCAACTACATTCAATTTGCTACAGATTCTATTCTTACATATTTTTGAAATAATATAGATAACTTTTTCAAATTTTTAAGTCTAGTTGCCTAACTCTAATTTTTCTCAATTTTTTGCCACTTAAGGGCTTGTTTTTTCTATGATGATCCTACACATACCCACAATACTATGTGTATTTTATAAAAGGTATGCCTAAAGGATACCTTTTTATAACAATACAATACCCCAAAACATTGGTATTTTTATATCATTTAGGATATTATGTTGTATTGTTTTATTGGCCCATGGTTTGGGTGCCCATGGTATTGTAAAACCACATTTTCATATGCATTCTATTGAAAGAAAATACATAAGTAGTTGGAGAAGTGAGTTCCATAGATATTTCATATTTACACAAGCGACCGCAAATAAGCTATTAGATTGAAAGGATTTAGTATTTTACATATCTAGTCATTTACTAAAGATAGTTGTTCATCTTTGATGGTGGAGTTTTTCCCACAAGGGTTTCACCATATATATTTAATGTCTTTTAACTTATCATGATTTTTTTGTCTATTTTATTCCATATAAATAATACAATGGGTGATGCAATATATCATTAATTAAATTAAATTTGAATAGTCCCTAAAGGGATAACATTTATAGTAGTTAACCTTGTTGTAAAAATATTTTTTATCAAGTCACCGGTTCTATTTATAAGGGGAAATATTTATTGAAGTATTATTTTTAAGTGGTTTTGAAGATACATGATATGGAACCATGTCTTATACATCTAGTTAAAATATTGTGAATGTTATGCCCACTTGTTACACTACTTAAACAATAACAAAAATGCCACAACCACCAATTTTTTTTGCATGAAAACAAAGAAAGATATTCATTTAACAAATCACTTATGTGCACCTAATGAAAACATGGTAGTATTAACCTCATAAAAACACCACACATAGTGTGAGGAAGGAAAAATACAATTTAGGTCTGGGATAGTCCTTCTCCACACCCTAACAATGGTGGTCACCTATTAGGTTAAGGTGTATGATAGGACACTTTAAAGGAAAATAGATTACTTTGAGACATTACCTAAGGTTAACTATATGGCTAAGGATCATTCAGTTGTCAATGCTAAAATAAAATGAAGTGTATATTCTAATAGTTTCATCAACAATAATATGAAAAAAATAAACTTTATAGAGAAAACATAATTGAAATATCTAAATAGATGTAATCACTATTATAGATAATTTTTTCCAATTACCTAGTAAACATAAACTTACGATTAATTTATTAGAGTATACTATAAATCATTAGAAATAATCAAACTATCTTCAAAAATTAAATGGTCAATTTTTCTATAAAAAACTCAAAAAATAAAAATAATAATTTAATTTTACCACATTTAAATTTAACAATCATGAATCTATATTGACTAAAAATAGTTTTAGCTTCTAGCTGCTAATTTAATTTTGCCCCATTGAAATTTAACAATCATGAATTTAACAAGTAGGTGAGATATCAAGAGAGAAACAAATATTTTTGTTTATTCAAGGGGTAAACATTTTTGACCGGAGCTATGAACCAAAATACAACCATTCAACAATACCACCCCAATGGGGTTTGAACCTTGGTGGCAAGAACAACAATGCCACCTATAAACCATCACACCATGCCAATACCAGCAAGAGAGAAACAAATATGATTATCATTATTGTCAATGATTGCATTCTCTTATACCAAACTAGCCTCACACATAGGAGAGATAGTGGGAGAGGGATCAATGAAAATAACAAAATAGGAGAAATAAACTCATTTTGACATGCTTGTAACAAAATTACATGAAATGCTTAAAAAGATTTGATAATAAAACATGAATTATGAAAAAACAAGATTTTTGCAATTAGAACATTATGTTGTGTGCTAAGGATCAAGCTAGCAATGTTTTTAGAAAAATAGATAGTTATATGGTTTGTCTTAAAAAACTAAGGCCAAATCTAGGTAGAGACTAGAGACAAGACTTTGGACACAAAATGTGGGCTCAAATTGGCTAGACAAGGCTGCCCAAGGTGACTATGTCTACACATGTTTGTGTAAAATTTAAAATTTGATTATAATGTATAATATGTTTTGAAGTTCCTTTTTTTTTTGTGTACAGGTGTGACTATGAATATTTTTTCAAAATTTTCCCAATATATGCTTATGCAATTAAAAATGCAAGTGTGCAACAATTTGTAAAATGTTCAAGCAATAAATGATAATTGTAAATGTAATTTTCAAATATAAGATGCGTGAATTGGTGATCCTAATATGCCAAAATCTGAAACCGGTTGATGCTAATTCCTTTTTGAAGCAAAATAATGGAAATTTTCAAACTTTGAGCTATATGAAAGATTCCTAAATGAATGAAATTGACGATTTTATATTTGATTTTAGATTTAAATGGTGTAAAGAAAAATTTAAATACAATTGGAATGTAAATCTAACTTAAGATGACTGAAAATAACCCTATTGCAATCTATGATGCAATATGATATGCAATTTTTTTTAAAATTTATGCTTTTAATGATGAAAAAATGAATCACTAAATAAATAATGCAAAATAATGCAATGCTAAACCTAGATGTAAGATTATTTTCCTCAAATTTTAGAAGGTTTATAATGTTAGCATGTTGTGTTCACTAAAATGAAATGAAGTAAAAGGGATGCCATGAGATTTTACCCTAGGGCTTAGACACTATTTCTAATGTATTTCATTTAGAATTCTATAGTAGTATGGGTTTGATAGATCTTGAAAAGGCATAAGGTTGACTTAAAACCTGAAAGGCAAGTCAAATTTCCCTTGACCAAACCTAAAATCTAGAACTAAGAATAAAATTCAATGATTTTCCTAGGCTAATGATGCAATTCACTATTATAATGCAAAAACAATAATTTTGGAAAGGCATAGACAAATTCCAACTTAAAAAACAAAAAAAACTAAGTAGATTTCTATGCACTTGTGATATGAATTTGAAGCTAATTCCTAAGGAGAAAGTCACCTTGGGTAACTATGTCCTAGTAGATGAATTCCAAATTTGGTTTCATAATCCTTTGGAGCTAGATCAAAGCCTTCTTTCCCAATTTTTCGCACCATTAGATCTTCATTGGGTGTCGAGATAGCTGAGTTTCTATATGTTGTCAAGTTGTAGGGTTTGATTGTAATAATGAATAACTCACCTTCAAACTTCTCCCAATCTTCTTCAGATTTGAAACCATTCATCACTCAAAAATAGTTTCCTTGAAGGACTCAAATCATGAACATCTCCTCAAGGCTTGATTGTTGTTGGCATGATTTGCTTGAAGATCTAGAAGGGTTAGATCTCACAAACAATATGATAATATAAACATGAAAAAAATCACATACACTTTGAAATGATGCTTTGATATTGAATTTCTACAATAAATTATTTCTTAACTTCTCATGACTTGCTTGATAGTTGCTTGATCCCCAAATTTGCAAATAATTTCTTCTTAGTTTTCAAATGGTGAAATGACTAGGTATTTATATGTAATTAATCTAATTTCCTGAAAATTAAATCCTGATCTAGCTGACATTTGACATTTGAAATTCAAATGATAAAATTCCAACTCTGACATATTAAAATTTGGAGGTAAAATAGGGGGACCAAGTTGCTAGGGAAACTTAGTCTTTACCCTATTTTGCAAAGTACAAAGTGATGGGAGAAAATATTAAATGTATGCATTGGTTTTTCACATGGTTTTTCTTGAAAAATGTACAAATGGGCTATAGAATGTATAATTTAGGAAATTAGGTGTACAATTACATCCATGCATTTAGGAGGGAGAAAAACATTATGAAATTGTCAAGGGTGATAATTTACAATGCTACAATTATGGGACTTCACTTTTGTTGCATATGGAATGGTCAAAAACCATCCACCACCTATTCTAAAAAAACCATTATTCATTGGTGTTGACACCAATGAATAGAGAATATCTTACAACTTTCATGCAAGTGTTTGTTAATCCTCAAATCAATAAACATTCCACTCAAATCATTTTTTTTCTCCTTTATTTATTTATGCAATAATCTTGTAAAGTAGAGTTATCATGTGTTTTCCCTAAGACCATACCATATATTTATTTGGCCATTAATAGAATCTATATGAGAAATAATAGATTTTAGAACAATGATATGAGGGATCTCTAACGTGAAGTCATTGGATTAATATTTTCCAATATATCAATTAATATTTGGAGTTTATTTTTGCTGGTTTCATTTTGATCAAATAACTTTTCTTATTTGTCACGAGTATGTCTAGGGATAGATAAAGGAGTTTCTAGAGGATTAAAATTTTAGTATTTGGAGGTTAGAGGAATTTTCAATTCCTAAAAATGAAAAAAATGCAATGAATTAAAATAAACTTAAATAAATTTCATTTTACATTAAATAATTAAAAAAATCAAAGCTTACCTCGACCTCATGCATATCATTGTAGCATTGTTTCATATTGCATACACTCGGAGTTGTCACACAAATACTTTCTTTCTTCCTCACTCATGTTGGAACTTGGAAAAAATGGGGTCAAGATCAAATGAGTTCAACCACTCTTTCTTTTTATTTTAACAAAGAAATAGCATGAGTGCATTTTAACACACTTGCATGTTATAATGTACTCATTTTTTCTATCATGAACCAAAAAGTGGTTTGTGACCAATTTTTGGTTCCACCTTTGTACACACATTACACAAATCATAAGTGTTGGCAATAGAAACAACCATAATAGATATAGGTGATATTGAGAGAGTAGCTTTGAATTAATAATAGTCTTCCAAGTTAAACTTGTCATGCCATTGAGAATATCATGGTCATTCTTATGTGAATGATACTCAAATATAAAATATAAGTTATGTTAATAATAAGAAAGGATAAAGAGAATCAATTGCAATTCATGTATCTAAGACAACCCTTGTTGAAATATATAATGCATTATGCTTCATATGCGATGATTTATCCTTAGATCACAAAGTGTGATCTAAAACGTTGATGCAAAAAATGTACACAATCAAATCTAGAAATTTGATGTAAATAATATTATATTTATAAAGTAATATAATGATCTTAACACTTAAATTGAAAATACTCTTTTAATTATCTTCATTTAATTGTGATTATGTGAAATAGATTATTGAAAAAACTTCTTCACACATGACTACAATATGGTTTATTAATAATCTTCTATAAAATATAACAATGTAACAATATTTTATTATTATTAAATAAATATTATGTTTATTTTTGATTAAAAATCCTCAAAAATCCCAAAAATAAATAAAAATAAAATAAAATAATGATGCATTCTTACATTACCATCTTATGTTTAGCCGATAGGCTATTCTACGTGGGGGAACCCCACCGGCATTTCCCCTAGTCTGACAGCGGCGGGAACCCCACAAATTAATGGTAAGTTTTTGTCAGTTGTTAACGCGCTTTCATGATTGACTTCATTTATTATAGAGATGGATTTCAACATTTGTACCATCAGTCATGACAGACTACAGAGATTAAAGTGGTTACTGATGTGATGCGATGGTTTTCGCGTTACCTTTTAACATACTTTTCTTGAAGCTACATCAACTATACCATTTTTGACTGGTAACATATTTTAAGGAGTTGTCTATGCATTCCTTGCCCTCTTGTGTGGTTGTCTCGAAATCAGATGGTAGTTTCATCTGTGATATTTTCTTTGGTTATGTCTTCCACAACATCCTCATCTTCATCGTCTATTACGCATTGATGAAATTATAATGACAAAGGCAGATAAGCCAGACTTTGATCTTAGCCAATTAGTCCTGCATATTGATGCTCTTCTCACTCATTATGGACCTCAGCTGGTACAAAACATGCCCTTTGTTGATTTCATATGAGTTTTCCATATTGTATTACTGAACAACACCATTCACATATTGTAGCGGAAAAAGAATCCCATCGGAGAGAAGTTGTCATCTGCATCGAAGTCTTCCAATTTAGTAGAGTAGGTGTCAACAAATGTGAAACTGATTACCAATCAGGAACATATACCATCTTGTAAAATATTTCCTTTTGTTTTTCAACAATTTTCGTTTGGTTGTTATTATCAATAGGCTGGACTAATATTTGTAGAGGGAAATTTTTATGAACGGTTAGTATAGGGGTTTCTATAATAATCAAGTGAACGTTCCCTCTAAAATGACCCTATTCACTATAACATCCGCCTAGGGCTTAAATTTGATGGTCGCATGGCCATATTTATTCACTTTAGCTATAAAATACAATTAAAATTTTAGGAAGATTGTATCACTTGAAAGGAAAAATTTTAGTTAAACCGTCAAAATTTCTATGTAATTATTCCTATATATGTTTTTTCAATCTACATATATTTTTCTTAAAATAGATAACCTTTAATATTTGAAATGCAACTTCAAATAAATGACCATCACAAAAAAATTGCTTGACAGGCAAGATGATCCGCCCTTAACTACTGGTAGTCTTAGCAAAGTATTGATAGGTAACATATGGGCTTAGTATAGTGATAATATGTAAAATTATTATTTTTAATTAGATGAGCTAAAGGGATTCTATAATGAATGGTGTACATGGAAAATTATTTGTTGAAGGATTTGGAAAATAGACTAGTAAGTTAAGTGGGTTTAATTTAGGAGAAAACTCTATAGTTAAGTATGGTTGAGTTGGACTAGTACTAGGATGGGTGACCTTCTAAAAATTTTGATGCTTCATCTCTATGAATATCATTTAAATATAATGAATGTTAAGAAGACCATTAATGCTCATAAAAGTTGGGTTCATGTGATAAATTAAATATAGTTTAATAAATTTGATAAAAAAATACACAATTAAAAATATGTCAATATGGGTCAACAAAGGTGCAAAGATACTTCAACCAACTTAGAATGCACCAATAGTAACAAGGAATTTGTCTCATGAATAATTATACATATAGATGAATTTTTATCTATTTATTTTCCTTTTACATTCTTATCCATATTATGAGTATAACATATATCTTTTGTCATGTGTTTTTTTATATGATTCAATAGATTTTAAAACACCATGTTCTTGTAAGCCCAAACCTTTTCCTTTATAACCTAACATAAAAAAAATTAACCCTTTAACACATGTTTACTATTTATGCAAAACAAAAAAAGATACCATAGAATCATAATTAGAACTAGACTTAGATTTAGTATTAAAAGCATTAGCATCTTTAGGAATTTATCTTCTCTAGAATGATCATATAATGATGAAGATGGTCATCCATATATTTGAGGCTGCAGGTACAAATGAAGAATTTTAAAATCATTACCATTCATTTTATATTTCTCAACATAGGGTGATGTAAAATCAAGTGGCTCCCAATCATCCTTAAGATTAGCATTAGGTGTAGATGAAGAAGGGCACTCTTATAGTGGTGATTGTTGTGTGATCAATCTATATGGATGAACTAATGCACTTCATATCTTGACCAACTAAAGAAAAATATAAGGGTTTTCGTCTGTGTAACACATACCTTCAATTTTTATGGATAAAATTGAAAGATTGATTAAATATAAAAGTTACTACAAAAATTGCATGCATCGAAGGATGCCCCAAAAGAACATTATACACTAAAGTATTACATCAAAATTTAATTTATTGATTGTAAGTGCCCCATGTGATTCAAATAATCTAACAATGATAAGTAAACTTTTCCTCACATTATCAAATCTTTCAATATTGACATTTGATTTCTATAATTTTATTGATTTTTTTTTTATATACTCCCACTGGGATCTCCTCCACTCTGACGCTAACACCAGTGGGGAGAACTTTACAACAAAAAAATTTTGGTTTGTGTCTATCGGCTATTTCGTTGCTCATTGAATATTGTGCAACTGCTCGCTGTATTTAATATGTAGACGGTCAGTTTCTCTAAAATTTAGAAATAATTTACAAGTGTCCATTTGATAATATGTATGAGTGACAACGGATGTGTTCAAATTATCTTAAATTTTTATTTCTTTTTTAATTAATTAATTTATTTATGGAGGTCATTCACAAATTTTTTTTTGCTACTCATTATGGGAGCACAAGCCTTCGTGGGCTGAACCTCTTCAGCTAAGAGCCAAGGACTGAGGGGTATCCATTCCACCAAATTCGCCCAGGGCATGATCCCAACCTCAATTTTTTGAGAGGCTAATTAATTGAATATATTTGGGAAGCAAAGATTTTTATAAATAATTTATTAATTTATTTGATTTTTATTTTTTATTGATTTTTTATATTAAACAAAATAATAAAAAAGTTAGATGTAATTTTTTAGAGTCAACTGTGTGTATTTGTGACGTGAGTGATTTTCCTCTTTTGATGATGAATCATTGAGTGTGATTTGAAACCTCGTAAATATGCCCAGTTGAATCGAGGAAAAATTGCATCTCATATTTATTTTTTATATTGAACAACATAATAAAAAAGTTAGATGTAATTTTTCTAGATTCAATTCTGTGTATTTTTGAGGTTTCAAATCACACTCAAGAATTTTCCTATTTTTGATGATGAATCATTGAGTGTGATTCCAAACATCATAAACAGACACTTGAATCTAGGAAAAATTGCATTTAATTCTATGGAGCATGGAAAAATCATTCTTACTAATAAAAAAATCATAAAGATGAAGTTACCAAGAGTAGATGAAGAATATTGTTATACAACTAATGGACCAGCCACAAGGGTAACAACAAGACCAATAAACCAGCCACAAGAACAACAAAAAAAACACAAATTCTTCTAAATATAATCTTGTTAAGTTATATTTTTCAAGGTTGCAGTAATTTTTTTTTTTATATATAATGTTTTAAGAGGTTATTTGTAAGTCAGGATTCCTTTAGATAGTTTAAGTTGAAAAACAAGATAAGACAATTTTTAAATATAATTTTATTGGATATATGTACCAACATTTTAGTCAAAAAAGATTATACTAGAAATATTAAATTAAATAGATAAGATTTTTTATTAATTATAGATGTAATTTTATATTAATATTATTTTCACTTTTACTTATAAATATATAAAATTAACAATTATTTTATGTTTTTGATAAAAGGGATAAATGGGTTTTACAAGGACCCGAAACCACAAAGTAACATTACAAACAAAGACCAAAACAAAGGTCTGAAAGACAAAAAGGCTGCCAGAGAGATAAAAAACCAGCTAAAACAGATAGCCACAAAAAGCCGTAAAAAATCCAACAGAAGGCCAGCAGGCAGACAAACCCTGGCCCAGCCACAGCTAATCCATAGTCTTCAAAAGCTCGTCAGCAACCTCTTCCAGGTCCACCATTTCCTGGACCCCCTCCATGAAAATATGAGCCATATTTGGGGTAGACGGGGCTTTTCTTTCATACTTGATCTTGTGCGCCTAGAAACCCCCGTGTCCTCATCCTGGTCTTTCTCCTTATCTAAGTCAACAATCAGCGCTCTGTTTTGGGTTTTCTCCATTCTTTCGGTGAAGGCTTTGATGATTAATGAGTTATGTCTGGCTATTCTACAATTCTGATCAGCAATTTTTTTCATGGTTCCTTTAATTTTATCAAGATCATTTTCAACAGCACTGTCCTTTTGCATGATAGCCTTTGCAAAGGTATTCTTCTCCACTTTGAACTATATTAACCCAGCAACTTTGGCTTTAATTTCCCCCAACTTATTATGAAGAGACAGATTTTTGGTCTTCAAGTCACTGATTTCATAAAATAACCATTTGGCAGAATTAAATTGGTCCTCAGAACATCTCTTGGCAGTTCCAACGAAGTCAAAAGGGTGGTCACAATCAAAATTGACACCAAAATTAACCGACTCCGCACCTCTGGGAGGGCTACGATTCTCCTTTTGAATATTCTGAGGGGAGTGGGTATCCTCAAGACTGACCTCGGCCGCTTTAGCAGAAACAACAGGAGAATCTTCAGGATAGGAAATTAACTTCTTAGCTGGATAACTAGAGCTCGCCAAAATAGCATTAGGGTTAACGCGGCCGGGAGCAGGAACATAGCAGGCACCAGAGGGCTGGGGGAATCGGCCAGAGGCAGAAGGTGGGGGCAGGGGGAGCGAGAATGTTATTCCATACTTTGGTAAAGATTTAAAAACCTAGAGCCACCTTGTCAATCATTTAATAATAATAAATTTACAGCTCATTCACACATTCACACTAAGAACGGTAAACAATTGTCTATTGATTTTAAAACTCTTCAATTCCCTGCCCTAAAAAATAAAATAATGAAGTTTGCATCAAGCTTCTAACCCAAACGGGTATGTTATTTCACACATATGTTATTTCATACTATGGTAAAGATTTAAAAACCTAGAGCCGCCTTGTCAATCATTTAATAATAATAAATTTACAGCTCATTCACACATTCACACTAAGAACGGTAAACAATTATCTATCAAAATTTCTATTGATTTTAAAACTCTTCAATTCCCTGCCCTAAAAAATAAAATAATGAAGTTTGCATCAAGCTTCTAACCCAGACGGGTATATAAAAATGTGCAGAGAGGACCATCTTGAGGGAGATTTTAACTGAATGACAATGGCAGAAGATCTGTATACTCTAGTCTATTCCAGGGTCTCTACTCCTAAACATGATCTGGATCTGCTTCCCAACAATCTGGATGAGGAAAATACCCAGCAGCTCATCCTACATTCAGGGGAAGTAATGAAACGCAAAAGAAATGAGAGGGTAGCGTTATCTGAAAAAATGAGGAGGCAAAGGATGAGCCATTTGTTATCCGCTTTGCACTCTCTGCTGCCTCTTTCCACTACTCCAAAGGTAATTTAATGACAAGTTTCCAAGGGTAGAATCTTTCTCATTTACATTCACATTCTACTAGTGTTAACTTCATGAACTTTTTTCAGGTAGCCAGGCATTGCATAATAGAAGAAACAGGTAGATATATCAAGAATCTTCAAACCAGAGTCCAAGAGCTGCAGAGGAAGAAAGTCCAGTTATTCGCGACAAGAGGGCCATTCAAAGATCATAATTCATCAGGCCTTGAGAGAGAGCCCACAAGCCTTAATGTGGGTATAGAGGTTTATAGTAGTGAAACAGTTATAATAAGCATTACAGCCTCAAGAATGCCATGCTCTCTCTGCAAGATTTATGAAGTCGTTGAAGCTCATGGTTTGGACATAGAGAGAGCAGATTTTTACAGAGGGGACTTCATTGTCTTTCTCTATTTCCATGCCAAAGTAATTGCAAGCACCGATGCCCATAACTCATTTCAAAGCAGCCAAACCACAACTTGTCTTAAGGCGAGTTTACAAAATATTTACTAACTATATGTGTTGAAAGTAAATCTAGAGTTGCTGGGTAATCGGCACTCAAGTATATTGTAATCGCCACGTACACATATGTTGTGCAAAACCTGGGTTTCTATAGAAACAGCCCTAATGCATTGTCATCAACAAATAGTTGGCAATGGGTAAATAAATTTTAAAGTACGGAAGGACGTTGAGATAATTTATGCTTTGAACATCACCAAAGGCCAAGAGTAAGGCAGTGATAGTCAATAAATAATCAAAATGATGCATGATGTTCCCATGTTTGCAAATAAGGCGATGATAGTCAAAATGTAAAGGTGAAATAAGTGCACACCCAATGCAATTCAAAAGCTATATGAGTATAAGATCATATTCAAAGTATAACAATCAAGTAAGCAAAGTCCATGAATGTATTGATAGAATTATGTAATAGGCAAGAAATTATATATGTGATTAAGTTTTTGATCGACGAAGTATATGTGAAATATATATCTTATTAAAGAAACTATCATAATTTGTAAATGTAAAGCAATAAATGTACATGGAAAATTGTGTAAATGATAGAAATTGATGATAAATGAGAGTGTGCAATCTCAACATATGTTACAAATAGGTGTCATAGATCAATATATAATAATATCCTTACATAACATGAAGGTATACATAAGTGATAAGTATGGATGTGATCATCAAAGTTGCATACTCTTACATGATCAAAATAGTGGAATGAGGATCATAAATAATGCAATGACGACATGATTCCCCCAATGTAAATATATAGAATTAAATCCATATTCTGTATTTCAATGCAAACAGACACTGTATAGAACTAAATAAAGTAACCAACCCAAGTGGGAAATAAAAAGGAAAAAAAGATGAAGTGGGGTATAATGGGTCTGAAAACAGGAAAAGGAAAGTGGAAGACTAAATATTACTTCCCAACTATGGAAGATAACCATGATACCAAATATAGAAGGAGAAATGAGTGTGAAACAAACAAGATGTAATTAGAAATTTTAAAATGTAAGTACAAACAAGGTAAATAGAAAATAAGAAAATGGGTTAAGAACATACATGGCATTGAAAAGGAAAAGAACCAAGTGAATAAAGCAAATGAAGAAATGAAATGAACAACATGGTGCATTATCAAAGTCACGTGTCTCAACCTAAACATCTAAATCTATCTTTTTGTCATTTAATTGTTAACTAGGAACATGAAAAAGAAAAAAGAAGAAAGAAAAATAATCTAGAAATAAATATGTGGTGAAAAATAATAAGAATTTCTAATAAATGAAATAACCTATCATATCCCCAATGGTCTCTTTTATGTTGTGTAACCTCTATATAATGTGTGTTATTATGAAAGGTAGGCCAGTTGTATGTATAGGCCTTGTAAACAATATGAGAATAAAGAGAGAATAAAATTCACTATGGATCATCATTGATTCGTTATTATTCTCTTGTGAATTAGAACTAGAACACATTCAATAAAACAACTAACCAACCTACCCAAAGGTATTTAAAAAAAAAATATATGAGTTGAGACATTATAAATCTATAAAACAAGTAGCACAATCTAAACTCACCAATAAATAAAATATTATAATCTATGTGTGTATATATAGCAAGAAAAATGATTTAAAATACTTTTTTCATCATTCGAGTCATCATAATCCTCACCAAGGCTCATAATGTCATCATAAGATGCAAGTTAAGTTGGTTATTTTCTAATACGAGAAGATAATAGAATATAGCCAAATCATAAGCTGTCATTAAGTTAAGAAAGGTCATACTATGAAAGGCATGTATCCATACACTTAACATGCGATGTAGAAGACTAATAATCATGTCATATTAGAATGTATGAAAGAGGTTATTTTCTGCCAATCACATGAAGCTAAAGAAATATAATGACATCAATTTTATGCATATCATTACTAGGTATACTAGCGTCATGTATAGGAAAATCACATGATAGATGAGTTTGTGGTCATCATTGATAGAATGCATATTCTCATCATCTATTAGATGAATAAGTGAAATAATCATTTCTAATAACATATTATATACACTACCCGATTAAATGAAATAATGAAAATGTATTATATGATAAAATTCCACATTTATACAAAACATATATGGATATCTATAAAATTAAAGACCATAAGTGTATCAATCTATAAAGTGTATATGATATGAAACATACAAACATGTCGTAATATAAAATAAATGCATTTGAGTAGTGGAGTTCAAACTCTAATGTGGAACTAATGTTAAGGTATCTTGGATAAGAAGCATGGGATAATTGAGAATTCACTATGTATACACAAATACTAATCCAAATCTATAAGAGAATTAATATATCAAACACTCAATGAGGTAGAAAGAATGTGAAAAATTAGAACAATATTAAATATAAAAAAATAAATTAGGAACTCTAAAATATGGTTTGTATATAAAGGATTGGAAGGGTTCACCATTAATGTGAATAATTTATCTTTCCTTAAATGTGCAAGTTGGGCTAATCTAATTAAATTCATATACATAAGCATTTAAAAACTAGGTAAATAAATTTGTTTATAATTGAGTTAAAAAATTGACCTAGTAATTAGAAATGTAAGAAATTTAAATAAGAAATAAATGTACTTATATTGGTAACAAAATATGGAACAAAAAGTTCTTTTTTAATCTGCTAAGAGGATTTTTTTTTAAGGAGCACATAGAACAACTTCAGGTAGGTGAGGGAGCTTCTGGGGATCAAGAGGTAATTAAGAACCAGTTTTTCCTCTTCTACAAAAACCTTTTTCTCCTCTGAGGAAGGTGGAAGTGGCAGGGCCAGTGCAAGGAGGCTAATCAATGATATCATCCCAAGGAAATTAGAAGGGAAAGAGGTGGAAAAGTTGGGCCAGGAAGTATCCAAAGAGGAAATTCAAAAAGCAATTGATTCCATGTAGAATGATAAAACCCCAGGTGTTGACGGTCTTCTGACATAATTCTATAAATCCTTCAAGGAGTGGATAGTGGTGGACCTCTTTTGTGTCTACAAGGAGGCATTGGAGATGGGCTCTCTGGGGAGGGACATCAACAAAGGTATTATCAAGTTGCTCCTGAAGGATGGGGACAAGACCCAAGTGAAGAATTGGAGACCCATAACACTGCTAAATGTCTCATACAAGATTTTGGCCAAAATTTTAGTAAGGATACTAACTATTGTTCTGCCTAAAATCATTAGTTGATCCAGGTGGATCTTCAGGACCTGAAATTGACGTGTTCCATTTTCTCTCAGAAGCAGTGCCATCGCGTAGAGCACAGAATTCTGAATCCGGCACAACTTGAACAGGCGAAAAAGGAGTCCGTTTGTGCAAGATATCGCCGGTCAAAGTTCGGTCAAAGGCTGGTCAACTCAGCTATCAGGGATGATGAAAAAGGTGGAAAATTCATCATCACCAAATTGGTCAAAGTTCACGTCATAGCGAAGGTCTCATCGTCACGATTCCAATGGCGTTCGTTTCGTCGAAATCAGAGTTCATACGTGAGAATTACAGCTAGTCAAAGCTCATAGTTGACCAAGGTACCATGAGGTACAGTTGCTGATGTCAGCATGACGTCATCCTGTTGACGTGGCAGACGGTTCATCGTATGGATGATGACGTGGACCAATGGGGTCATGACATGTGGCAGCCGTACAAGTGACGTGGTGGTACTGTCAACATATGACGTCAGCATAACTAACCAATCAGCTATTGACACGTGGCATGCCGAGTACGACAGATGACGTGGCAGATGCACAGTCAGCTGGTGACAAATCGAATCTTGCCACGTGGCACAGTGAGGATGCGCCATGTGGCCCTTGTCTCCTCTTCCGGTGCGGGTCGTTCAGTTTGTTTGGTAAAATGTTTGTTGGGGGATTTGAAGCCCCAACGTACCTCCGCCGAATTTAACTCCTGACCGTTCCATCGGTAAACGCGGG
Source organism: Sequoia sempervirens (assembly GCA_007258455.2). NCBI lineage: Eukaryota > Viridiplantae > Streptophyta > Pinopsida > Cupressales > Cupressaceae > Sequoia > Sequoia sempervirens. The sequence goes on from VDFB02370774.1 coordinate 21,818, forward strand.
CGTCAATATTAAGGGAGGCAGATTTATTTTGTTGTCATTTTCTGAATATGGTTTGTTAAAAACACCGTCGGCTGGGAGTGGAACGCGGAACCGCCGGGTTCCCTAAATAGCCCTTCGCCAACAGGCCATCGAACCGGCCTGATATCTGGGTGGCACGGGTTCTATATTTTATATGGTTGAGCCTGTTACTTTTTAAAATAGCTTTTTAAATGGCTATTGTTTGAATTGAAAACAAACAAAAACAACCTTCAAACAACCCAAGCCCGAGAATAAATTAAACGAAGGGCCCTAAATTATTTTTAAAGATTAAGGGATTTTTTTTTTGATTTATATGTAAATATGGGTGATTTTATAACCTTATGGTTATTACCCATATCGGGTAAATTCTTTGTATAAAAGGGGGTGTAAGGGGTTGTGTTGAGCATCCAATTCTTCTCGAGTCAATTTTTCACAAGCCTTTCTTCTGCAAGCCAAGTAATCTCAGGAGGAGATTTTCAAAACTTGGCAAGACTTTGCATAGTCTTTGTAAAAGCTTTGTAAGCTTCTTGTTGTTCTTCTACAAGGACGTCTTGCCGACATGGGAGTAGTTGTCATAGGTGAAGCTGCTTTTTGGAGGCCACTTGTAAGGCGAAAGTTGACTTCTTTTTGTAACCTGTGGCACTTCCAAGTCTTGAAGGCAATAGATCGATTCATTTTTCTGGTGAATCTGGAGACGTAGCCGATTTCGGTGAACTTCGTTATCATCTCGTTTCTATTCTTTTGTGATTTCTT
>VDFB02370775.1:0-67704 GCA_007258455.2 Sequoia sempervirens
ATACTCTAAAACTTTAATAAACATACTAAAAAAAATCATCGAAATCATATTTTCAGGCGTAGCCCGCCAAAATGGAGAAGTGTTTCAGTAAAGAATGACAGAGAATGGTAAGGAGATGTGTGTGATAGGAGGCATAGGATTCATTGTTGCTTATCTCATTCCTACTCTGCTCAACAAGGGTTACATTATTCATGCTATTGTTTGTAATCTAGTTATTTAATTGACATATATTTGCATAGTGTCAAATTCCTTCAAATAATGTGGAGATCTCCTATATAGGGTTTAGAATAATTTCTTTTAATTTTAAAAATAAATAAATTGAATTTGAAGTATAGGGTTTAGAATGATTTCTTTTAATTTAAATAAATAAATAAATTATGTATTTTCCTATGATTAGATAATGTGGAGATCTCCTAAATTTTCCGCAACACACTATCCTCTTTGGCACTGTATTCATTACTCCAGCTTCTAAGGCTTTGCATGTGACATATTTAATATCTTCTTGACATTGGATTTTAAATAGGTCTCAGTATTTTCTTTAATCTTTATCATGGTAACCCTTGAGTTTCATAATCCACCTTCAATCTCTTCTAAGAACATTGTCTTAAGCTAGACTGTATTGTATGCATATAAAGCAAGTCCTTCATACCTGCCATTGTTCCAAACCACCACTCACTGCCTTGCTTAAAATGTTGCCTCCATAAGCACAATAGCATGTTTTTAAATCATGGTTGCTAGTGATTGACCATTAAGGTCACTACTTTCATCAAGATACAATGAGATTTATGTCTTCAAACTCAAGGCATTATGCAAGATAACATTATGAATTGTTTGCTACGTATGATTTGATTTTCTTGCACATTTACTACTTTGCTAACTACCTTTAAGACTGGATATTGCACCCTCAACTGCAATCTCAAATAACTCACTCATTTTCACTTAAAGAATCCTTTCATGAGCATCCTTCTATAAAATCAAACTATGCCATATAGACTACCTACTTACTTACTATAGGGGACTCATTGTTTCATGGTATTATGGGTTTAAGATCCTTCAACCTTATTGTCACTACTTCACAATCCACAATGTATTATTCACTATTCTCCCATCTTTGATGAGTCTTAAAACATTGCTCAAACATGCAATCCACTACCTCCATTATACAATGGCTGAGAAGAAACATTGAACCTATGATTACCACTGTTACTTCATTTAGATAGTCATTCTGATGCAGAGCCAGAAGACACAAACCCTTTCCAATTAGATAATTGGATTCAAAAGGAATCCAAAAAGATTATAATGTTCAAATGAAGCAATGCAAAGAGTCCTTCAAGTTCAACAATCATTGGAAACACAAATTCTACAATTTCACCACTCAACTCTAGTAGTACTCGAAACCCAGTTTTCAGACCATAACTCAGATACTTTCCACATAACTTGACCAACTCAAGGGTGATTCAGATACCCTTTTTTGAGACTCATAACATACCAAAAGAGTGCACAAGACTCCTTCAGAACAATTCCTCCAAAATGGTTTTTCTCACTGTTTTGAAGCCCCAATTAGCCTTTTTTTTCAAAGGAACCCCTCTAAGATTTCATTCCCAAACCAACACAACCTGAAATAATCTTCACTTACGCTTCCAAATAGAGGAATCTCCAGTTATTAGGACCCCAAGGGCTTATTTTGACTCCATATACAAAAACCCTTTGTGTAACCTAGAAACCTAGGGTTTTAGAGCACCTTTAATGAAAATACACATTGGACCCTTCCAATCTACACCAACTACTCAAACCTCTTTAGTTAGACCCCTTTAAGCTTTAGAGACTCTCACATGCCTTCTATCAATGCTGCTCTTGCCTCTTACAGGTCTGGTCCTTCAAATTCCCATGGAAACTACATAATCTTTCCCTCAAACTCTACCACACATCCTCCAAAACTCAATCCCTACACTCCTGTCTCTGTGAGCACATTAAAAAAACCAAATGGATTCCATCCACTAGTTCATAGAGGAGTTATAGTAGGTGGATGGAGGTTCTCATCACTAGGAGGCTCTCAAACCCCTATTTCTGAAAACAGAGCAGTCTCTAGAACTTGCTGCACTCCACACACAAACGGTGGACTTAAACCCCAAAAACAGATGTAAAGACAAGTAAAAGCATATATAAGTACACACCCATAGGCTCAAGCCATGATAGACCTGTATGGGCCTGTATCAAAGAAAGAAAGTTCAGAAAAATTAATGAAAACAGTGATCAGCGTTTACAAAAGAGAGTTCTTCTTCCAAAAAATTGAACAACCAAATTACATCATTATATGATTATATCAAATTCAAACTACCCTTTGAACAGACCAACTGCCTTAACCACCCTTTTTTTTTTACTCTTAAATGGCAATTTGACAATTTTTGTTCTTAATCACCACCCCATTTACAACTTTGCTTTGCAAATTCCTCTTAACTAACTTACTATGACTCAAAAACCTTCAAATACATATTAAATGGTCATTGAGACCTTATTCATAAGGAAAACATGAAAATAAAACTATTCTACCCACTAGACCTCATTGTCACCTTTTGACATTAATGGACAACTTATTGCATTACATCCTATTTTGGCATATTTTGCAACTTCCTCATTGCATGGTGATTGAAAGACCTTCAAATCATTTGTTGAACCTTCAAGACTCCTTTCCCTTTCATTCCAAGGTGATGGTGCCCCTGCACCACATTCCCTGATTGCATTTTTCTTGTATAACATTGTCAATAGCAATTGAAAAACCCTTAAGGTCAGCAAGGGGGTAAGGAAACTTGCTGTTAAAATATTCACTTTACCATGCAAGGTTTGAACTTTATTATTGTCAATGGTGGATCTAGACCTGTACAAACGCATTATTAGTCCAATATGCAAGTTAGAAACAACATTATCCATTAAATTCATTTGGAATATCAAGAACAAGAAATAACATGAAGACCACAAATAAAAAGCTATCTAATCTTGCTCAAAACAAACAAACTCTTAATCCCATGGGGGAATTGGTGCTATTTTTATGTGGAAAATAGTCCTTTCCCAATTCCTTGCAAGCTTTGATGAAATGTGGATGAAAATGCCTAAGATTGTGGACCCAAATGAGCATGGTGATCTTACATGGATTGTGGATGCCAAATACAATAGAGGAGGCCTCTATTTCTAGCAAAGAAGGATGGAGGATTGAATAATAGGATAAATGTGGGATCAAAGATGGACCAATGGCATTGTGCCACTTGTCAAGATGCTAATGGAAGGAGGTTGATCACATTTTAATAAATGTGCATGCATTTGAAATTTGAATTTGAAGAAGTGACATGTTGGAGGGAGAAGAAAATGAAGTTAATGCCACTTGGCTCAAGGAAAATGGCATGTAAGAGGTTTTTAATGCCTTGTTGGATGTACAAGTCCTTTTGGGGGGAGATTTTGAATTTGAAGAATATTCCATCTTTGATGCCTTTTTGAATGAAAAATTGAGGATTTAATAAATCAAACAAATTGATTTATTGTGCAAGTTGCAAAATCTAGAGGATTTGAGTGATTAGGATTTGATTAATTTAAAAGGAGATTATTGATTTGAAATTTTGATTTAGATTTTAGGATTTAAATAAATCAAAATGAGAGGAATAATGATTTTAGATTTAATTAAATAAAGTTTGATTTATTTAATTAAAGTGGATGGTGTTAGTTTTAAATCAAATAAAAATAAATTTATTTAATTTAAATAAGATGACTTTAGAGATTAATTAAATAAAATGAATTATTTAATTAAAAGAGGGACTAGGATTAATTAAACAAAATAATTTAGTTAATTATAGGAGATGATGATTTAATTAGATAAAATAGATTTATTTAATTAAAAGAAGAAATATGATGACTTTAATCAAATAAAGATTATTCGATTAAATGGTTAATAAAGGGAATGATTCAGGATGAACTGGTGTTAGTAAATCAAGATCAAGTGTATAGGATGAATGGATATTTTTATGTGTCTACATTTTTCCCCTCTTTGAAGCAATGTACCTATTGCATTAGTTCAAAGAATAATCTCGCTAACATCAAAATTCAAAAAAAAATCAATTTTTTTGGATGCCCCAGCGGAAAGAAGTATACTAGTACACTGCCCCCTCGAGAGATCGAGCGAAACATTCGATTTGAGGGTCGATCTCGCAATAAAGAGGTTTAAGATTAGTTTATCTCAAATGTTTGATGTAGACAATTCTTATGATGTAGACAGTTCATCAGCCATGGGTAGCCTCATGTATATTTTGATATAACACACAAATCCGATTTTTGGATAGAAATGTTAGTAAAGATAGAATAAGAAGAAAAAGATGGATAAAAAGAGGATCCAACAAGTCCATGATCTAGGAGACTTTATTAGAGATGATAATGGATGATGATGATGATTTTCTTATCAAGAATTGGGATTTTAAAAGGGCTATTTACCTTATGTTTGATAACACACATAGATACGATGCATCAAGGTATAGATAACCAGGATGGAGTTGCACCTAGTGTGATGGACTTTGACTCGACAATCAGACAGGAGTATTCTTGTTCACACTTGACATGCGGAAACCTTACTATGATGTACTTCAAATATTTCAAACATCTCAGACCAAAACACGAAAAGGAAAATCCTAACAATGTAATAGTCAACAAGCTATCCAAAACACCTTCCCTCCATACCTAATAAAGTAAGTATTCACCAAGGTTATATTACAAGAAACTCCAACAAGCACAATAGACAAAAGATAATGATCATTTCCCAATTCCTTTCTCTCTAAATCCCTTTGTTTGGACATCATCGAGAGGTCATCAAAATGAGCGCAAATAAGATAAGTCAAAAAACAAAGATCAAGTAAAGAAACAAGCTAATGTTCTTCATACCGCTAGCCAAGACTAAACTACGGTGATGCCTGATGTTGATGTCCATTATAGGAAGGATGCATCCTAGGACATGATGTTATTAGATGATATGATGAGATTTGATTGGATGATGGGCTATTAATACCAAGATTTGACCAACTTGTTTACTTACTAACCTAGACTTGAGACCTTGACGCTTGAGTTTTCACTTTTGAACTGTTAGACTTGTTTCCAGTTGTTTTACCAAAGGTTGAGGATGATGATTGTTTATTATGAGTGATGTTTATTGTGGGTGAAAGCGAGATGGGGATGGGTGGATTTTTTTCAAATATTTGGATGTTTTTGAAATGTTTTGAGGCTGTTTTTGGTATTTTTGAGATTTTACAAATATTTTCGTGTTTTTCAAATTTTTAGTGTTTTGGGGTTTTCTGAGATTTTGACCAAGAGACTAACCTAAAGACCTATCCTAGGGGCCTTGACGGTTGATCCATAGATTATCCTTGCCTACGTTATACACACAGAAACCACGTAGTTCGACTGACACAGACTCGATTATTGATGAGATATGAACAAATGGATTGCAAGCTTATTTTGACAAACTCTTAAAGGACTAACCTAAGTGTCTCGGGGGATGATCAAAGATCAACCTTGCCCACATTCAGAGCTCAGAGACCCATAGTTTGATAAGACGGCCCTGTTTTTGACTTTTTTCAACTGACTTTTTGACTTGTTTTTGGGTTTTGATATGTTTTGAATGTTTTTGGTTTCTAATTTTATGAATTTTTTTGGATTTTTTTATTTTTCTTGGTTTTGAAAATTTGGATATAGATATGTGTGACGATATCAATGATCTATTTTAGGATTTTGTTGAAAACCAAGCTAAGGTTGATTGATCAAATTGATGTATTGATGATGATAACATTGTTGAGAATACACAACAATGCAAGGATAGTGTTAAGCAACACAAGGGTTAGGATGGATATCCCAAGATGATGAGGGATTGATTGGATTTGATTGATCAGGATTTTGAAGCTTGATTTGGAACAAAAAAAAATTTGGATGATTTGATGTGACGTTGACATGCAAATTAGATGTGACTGATATTGATTGTTTGGATTGATGTTCGATGAAAGATAAATCTTGATAAGGAACATCTTCTCATCAAAATATTCCATGGGCTAGTGATTTGGATTCTTTCTCACAAGTGGTTTGAGAAATTTGATTTTATGTTTGCCAATGTTCGAATCACCACATAAGTTGGAGGATATAGATCAAGATTTATTCCTGAAGCAAGATGTAAATATTTGCCCCTAGTGTCTAACAATGTTTGAAATTTCATGGATGGATGCTTGGTTAGATCTATGGATGGATGGATATGGATTATCTTGCGATAAGATAAGTTGTTCAAACAAAGGATGTTCATTTGGATAGTGCTTCATGGCTTAGATAATGTTGGGTAGGATAGGATCAATGAAAATGACCCATGTCAAGATGTTTACCATAAGCAAGTGTAAAGTGTGCACCAAAATTTTACCAAGATCAAGATAATTTGGACTATGGATGTAGATGGATGAAAATGGAATGGATAAATGGTTTATGGATGAATGGATTTATTATGGATAAGATGGATGGAATGTTGGATTTATTATGGATGGGATGAGATGCTTCCACCTAAACTGGCACACGTAGATGCTCGATTCTACATATGATGCCTATTTTGTAGGTTTTCATCATGGTACTTGTCCAAAGCACCACCATAGTGGTTTCCACTTGAGGATGATTTTTTTCTTTACTACTTTCAATCCTTTTTTTTATTTTTTTGGATTTTTTTGAAATATTTTAAGCTCATATTGAACCACCTAGTGGTGTTGATGTAGATGCTTCTGTCACAATATGCCATTGATATCATGCCTGAAGAAGCTGCTTTGCCAAGATACATGCACTTGACTACAACTTTTGAAATTCCTGATCTGCTTTGTTGATACCAGAGTTAACTTTGTCTTTGTGCGCACATCACGATAGAGTGCCTCCTAAATCCTTATGATGAAGGGTCATTTCCAACACATGGTCAATGTGAGAATTGGATATCATGCATGGAGGCATTGATGGAGTGCTTTTAGGGATAAAATATGGATTGGTTGATAGTTTGGAACCTTTGACTCTCCAAACTAGGGAAGATGAGCAATAATGGGTGGATACCGAACTGTGTATGGAATTAGGACCAACTACTTGATATACTTTGTACATTGCTTGAGAAGCTTGCTTTTTCCTTTGTGGGCATCTTTGATGGATACATTTCCCTTTTTTAATTTTCCCCATAGTTTCTTTGATTGATGGAGTTTAATAAGGGTAATCTTTCTTTGTATTTTTTGGTATCCATGTGTATTTGATTTATCCATTATGCTTCTTAGCTTCTTTTTCTTTGATAATTTTCTTCTTGCTTTGATTCACATCCTTCTTTTGATGTTGGTCCCAATCTGTGGATGGGGTGATGGGTGGATGAAGATTCATGACATGGCTAGTTGTAGTATTGGCATTGGTTTCATCATAAGGATTCTTCGTGCTCCCTATGTTAATGTTTTCTTGAGACATAATTTCCCCAAGTATGGTAGTAGTAGCACTTTTGTTCTTTGATTCCTCTTGTTTTAAGATGTCATGTTTAGTAAGCATCCTCTCATAAATGATCACTACAGATGATGTTATTTCAATTAGTTGCTCTGCTGACTCTGGAATATCCTATTTTGCCTGACCTGTTTCCTTGAGTGGATAATGTTGGATATCTTCATACATGATTTCCTCCATCTAAATTTGGGATATATCTAATCTTGGTGTTGACAACTCAGTTTGATTGTAGGAATCAATAACCTTCTCTTTTTGTGTAATAATGTCAGGAGCAAAGAAATCTTGTTTTGAATGAAGATACCTACGTGTCCATCCAAAGAAAGCATCCCATGGGTAGATGGAGAAGTATGTTATATATGGATGTGATCATCATTTGTGACATCTCGTATAGATTGGAGAGTGTCCATTAGATCATTGTAGTAGCTTGGAGATACAAATTCTTGATCTCGAATTATTTCAGGATTACTTTCAACATGCTTTAGATCAAGTTCTTGACATGGGTCAATTTCAAAGGATGGATTGCTTATAAAGGGTTCTTGAATATCTTCATTAGGAATGGGAAGTGGCTCAATATCCTCTTGATCCTTGAGTGGACTTGCATCAAATTTTGAGTTGAGGATCCCTTTAGTATCTGTAACCATGAGGTCAAAGGATGTCAATATGTCTTGAAAAGGACCATTGCTAGACTTTGGTGAAAGACATTGATCATGCTTTGGAATAAATTCTTGAGATATGTCCTCTACCCCATTAGGTGATGTAGAGACATTTTCAATATGATCATTGGTCGATGGGTCATGGATTATGCCAATAAGATCAAATAATTCTAACACTCCTTGAAATAGATCATTGTCGAATATTGTTGAGGGATTTTGATCATGACTAAAAAATGACTCTTGATGCATGTTGATTTGATCATTGGATGAGGTAGAGACATATTCAAGGGGCTCATTGATGGATAGATCTTGGTCATTTTTTTCAACAATTGTGGTGTGGAGATTGTCAATGCTATCACTAGTGGTTGAATCTTCATCATTGTCCCCAATAGTTATTATTTTTTTATCAATAAGGTCTTGGATGAGATTTTTGAGTCAAATGCAATTTGATGTTGTGTGCCCCTTTATTTTGTGAAAATCTCAAAGGTGTTTCTCGTCATACCCTGGTGGTTTAACTTGGGGCTCTTGATAATTCTCATAAATGGGTATTTTGATGAGATTTTCTTGTATCAACTATTGCATGATTGATTCGATTGGTTCCCCAAGTGGTGTGTATTTTCGTTTATTACCTTGTGATATTTTTACTTTAAATTGTCCTTGTGGTGATTTATTTTAGAGATATGGTGATTGATCTTCGAGATGTGGAGGTTGGGTTTGTTGTTGATGTTGTTGATCTTGATATCCAACCTCCTAACATTGGAGATATTGTTCTTGATGTGGTAGTAGACACAACTCAATGCTTTGATGACATGGTTTAACCAATGGAAGAGTGTATTGACTTTGGGGTGGAGATGTCTCTTGGTGCAATGAATCAACTATTTTGGTAAGTGTAGCAATTTGATCTCACAAAATTTGATCTTGATTTTGATCTTGACACCCTTGATATAGTTGACTTAGTTTTTTTTCAAGTAGATTTGGAATGTATACTTGTGGTGTTTGCATGGGATCATGGACAAATTTATTTTGGACAATGTTTTGATTTGGGATGATGTTCAATTTTGGTATTATAGGTTGAAATTGATCATTGTTGTGGTTGGGAATCACATTGCCTTGATTTAGGTAACTTTGATTTTGCATGGTGTTACCTTGACTTGGATCAATACATGGAGTCGTTATCATTTTGTTTGGACTTTAAACAACATTTGTATGATTCACAAACATATATGTCCCAAAGTTTACCAAGTGTGGATTTGAAATGTTCATGTTTGGTAAATTTGTACTTGGTATATTCACATTTGGCATGTATGGATTTGGTGGGATAATGTTACATTTGTTGAAGATTCATGCATTGATTGTTTGGTTGATAGATTTGTAGGTTTGGACTTTGATTTAAATCTACCATAGGGAAAGGTGTTCCAAAATTTAGACTGGGCATGCTCACATTTGTTGTACCATTGAGGTTTGTAGGGATAATGATCCCATGTATGGATTGTATAAATGTGAGTTTTGATAATCAATTGGAATTGTAAGGCTTTGATAGTTTGGTTGATTTAGACCACTCATGATGTATGAATCAATTTTATATTCCATGTTTTTCTTGTGTTTTAACCTTGTTGACCTCTAAGGGATTTAAGACCAATGATGAGATGAAGGATGAAATGGGTGAATGATATGGGTGTTGAGCTTTTACGAACCTTGGAGGGATACTAGACTTTAGGAATTTTGGATTTTGGATTTTGGATAATGAACTAGTAAACCCCAAGTTGTTGGATGTTATCTTGGAATAAACTTGTCCACAAGGATGATAATTTAACTAGGTATATGAGGAAGGATCCATCCACACACACTTAGACAAACAAGGAGATTTTGATGTTGATTTGAAGGATTTTTTCAAAAGTCTAGAATGAATGATTTTTCCAATGGTTCAAAAGTTGTTTGTGAGATGGGATTTGATTGATGTTTGAGATGGATGAAATGATTGGTTGTTTTGATCCTAAATGAACCTAAGAGAGACTTGCTTATAAGACCAAGGTTTTGAAGAACATGCTTTTCCCTAAGAGTACTTCAAACCAAAAGATCAATGTTTTCTCAAAAGACTATAAGACAAAAGATAAACAAGCACATGTGTGGGGTTCAATTGATTTTATCTTGATTAATTAATTGCTTTTACCACAAACAGTTTCTTGCTTTAGCTTTTAAGCTAAATGTCTAATGTCCTAATTTATTTTCATCCCACAAAGTTCGTTATGTGGAAATCAAGGAAATCAAGGCAAAAGTTCCCTAATGTTGACTTTAGTAAGAGAAAATTGAGATGTAAATTCAAATACTTAGAAGCCTCTAAGGATAGAATCCTGTGGGCAAGCAATAGCACTTAAATTTTGTCAAAGATATTTTCTCCTCCTAAAGGGTTTAAAATTTTATGTTCATGTTGAATGTTTGTTTTCCAATTTTTTAGATCCAAGCAAAGCGTTTTGATTTGAAAATGATGCACAATCCTAGGATAAAATGAGACATTATTTGTTGAGTTCCCACTTGGATAAATCCAGCTACACCTACTCTTAGCGGATGATTAGATGCTTGACCACACTGTCTCCCCTCCACGGCACACACTTCTCAAATCATCCAAGCATGAATACCCATAAAACTCTCATGGAATACTTCTCATATCTACTATGAGTTGTAAAAATGTGGGACAGCTTCAAAACGACTGTTCTTGCACCAACAAATAGATAAGGATTTGGCATTCTAAACAAGAGGTTCTAGTATAGGCATTACATTCATGGGGGATCATCCATACAAAAAGAGACCATTGCTTCCCTTCTTGTCAGAACAATCCTCATGATACTTGAACTTTCCTCAAGTACCCACACTTATATACTAGGTGGAAGTCACTTGGCTTTAGCATGTTCCCAGTTGGGTCACTCCCTAAGGTGATTTATTTTTCCCACCAGGAAGGCCCTCTAAGGATAAAAAAAGAAAGAAAGCACATTTGTAGTTTGATCAATCTTTGTTTGTGTGAACAAAGAGAGAACACACGCGATATACTCTACTGACACTAGCAATATTTTGTTCAATTTTAAGAATCCAAATTGAAGTGTGGAAGAAATCACTTATACAACTTAATATCACAAAAATCCTTTTGATTCTCAAGATTTTTGTGAGGCGCTAGAGAAGTGCATACGTCTTTTAAATGATATTACTTTGGATAAGGGATTATAAAACATAAAAAGGCACATTTTCATTTTAACCTTCAAAGCAAGAATGGATTCTTTTTAAGGACCAATATTGAAGTGTGAGATTTGTTTGTTCAATTGTTAAGTCAAAACAAAATGTAGTAAGTTCCTAAGATTATTTTTAACCCCTTTCTTTTTTTCTTTTTAAGCCCAAATGAAATTTATTGAGTCCTAAAAAGCTTGAAGATGACAAAGTCCTTAGAAATGGGATTATAATTGCTCCCCAAAGTTTTCAAAAACACTTGATACAATGATGTGATAATGCTTTTATTTCACTTCCATGCTCCATGATCCCTTAAAACCTGCAATACAAGCTCCAAATGTTAGATGAAATCAAGAAACAAGAAGATATGAGGGTTAGATAAATGGTTAAGCATAAAAACCCTAAAATTTAGATCAAGTTTTATTGTGATTTGACATTAGGTGAAAATTTTAAAAACTCTATAAATTTTGAGAAACACCTATACCATTGGATAGCCTTTTAAATTCTATCCCATTTCAAAAAAAAAATCTTCGAAAAAGACCAAGATACGACCATTTTAAGATTGAATGAAAAAGCAAGAAAGCAAAGATGGTGCCCTTTGCAGCGGCATTGTTTGGGTCCAAACAGCAACACTGGAACAAAAGCAGTGTTGTTTGAGGATTTGAGTGGCGCTCTGGTAAAACTAGCAACGTTGTTTGGAAAAACAGAGACCGCAACTGTGTCGCAGTTTGACCCAATGGCGATTTTTGACTTGGAAAGACAAAAAAAATAAAAAAACAGCTAAATTTGATTGAAAAACATGTTAATTTTGAAAGATTCACCCTCCTTCTAGCACCAAAATGTGAATGGTGATCTTGTACCTACACAAACACAACAAACAATCACATAATTAGATCATTATGCAAGTTAGAAACAACATTCCCCATGAAATTCATTTGAAATATCAAGAACAAGAAATAACATGAAGACCATAAATAAAAAGCTATCTAATCTTGCTCAAAACAAACAAACTCTCAATCCCATGGGGGAATTGGTGCTACTTTGATGTGGAAAATAGCCCTTTCCCAATTCCTTGCAAGATTTGATGATCTTTGATGAAGATTGATGATCTTTGATGAAAATCCTCCATAAACTAGCTATGAAAGATGAAATGTGGATGAAAAGGGATGAAAATGCCTAAGATTGTGGACCCAAATGAGCATGGTGATCTTACACAGATTGTGGATGCCAAATAAAATAGAGGAGGCCTCTATTTATAGCAAAGAAGGATGGAGGATTTAAGAATAGGCTAAATGTGGGATCAAAGATGGACCAATGGCAATATGTCACTTGTCAAGATGCTAATGGAAGGAGGTTGAGCACATTTTGATAAATGTGCATGCATTTGAAATTTGAATTTGAAGAAGTGACATGTTGGGGGGAGAAGAAAATGGAGTTAATGCCACTTGGCTCAAGGCAAAAGACATGTAAGAGGTTTTTAATGCCTTGTTGGATGTACAAGTCCTTTTGGGGGGAGATTTTGAATTTGAAGAATATTCCATCTTTGATGCCTTTTTGAATGAAAATTTGAGGATTTAATAAACCAAACAAATTGATTTATTGTGCAAGTTGTAAAATCTAGAGGATTTGAGTGATTAGGATTAGGATTAATCAGGATTTGATTAATTTAAAAGGAGATTAGCTTATTTGAAATTTTGATTTAGATTTTAGGATTTTAATAAATCAAAATGAGAGGAATAATGATTTTAGATTTAATTAAATAAATCAAATAAAGATAAAGATAAATTTATTTAATTTAAATGAGTTGACTTTAGAGATTAATTAAATAAAATGAATTATTTAATTAAAAGAGGGACTAGGATTAATTTTAGCAAAATAATTTATTTAATTAATAGAAGATGATGATTTAATTAGAAAAAATTGATTTATTTAATTAAAAGATGAAATATGATGACTTTAATTAAATAAAGATTATTCAATTAAATGGTTAATAAAGGGAATGATTCAGGATGAATTGGTGTTAGTAAATCCAGATCAGGTGTATAGGATGAATCAGTATTTTTTACTTGTCTACAATTATCTTGTCACTGCTTAGCCTCTTTTTGATTGTCACACCTCAAGTGACTGTCATTCTTCTTACCATAGATTGCATTTACAAATTTCACTGAGCTACATTGTGTGCTTGTTATTGGCTACAATTTTTAGATTGTAAGATTTTGCTATTGGCTACAATGTCTCAATCTTTCTGGTATTGCAACCTCATTAATCCACTAGAGTTATGGTTTTTGTTTCTATGGAAGCCTAGGGTTTGTACCCTAGTCATGCTCTTATTAATGCTTTTGTTGGTATTAAAAAACAACCTTAAAATTCTTGGGTCAAAAAATTAGTTGTCTTGACAGGGTTGTGGTATGATCTTGGATTGTATCCTAGAGTGTATAGGAAGCTTGTGTTTGATCATTAAGGTATGTAAACCTGATTAGGGAAATGTACCCTATATAGCATGGGTCTTGATTTAATACTTTCCATAATGGTTATTAGCAGATCACATTATTATAGTTTGTGGTAACCCAAGATTGCATTCAAGTATGTAACAAACTTGGTTTGTAGTTTAAGTTGTACAATTTTAAGTAGCATTCATAAGGTTTAGAAAATCTAGATCACTCTCTAGAATATCCCATTAAACATAGTTTGTGCTTGAATGCATTACATAATTGATATAACACAACCACTCTACATATCAACCACAATTATAGGCTCTTTATTGTAGCAAGAGTTAATCGCTCTTGGATCATGCTATCATCACATTGTAACCTATTAAACTTGAGTCAACCTGAATACACCCAATGATGATTGACACTTAATTGTGATGACAGTGATTTGTGCATGAATTGTGCTCATATGAGTGCCTCCATTTCTATCACAACATAGCCACATTAAACTTGGGTTACACATGAATGCATCTTGTATTTGTTAGAGCACAATTATGCCACATTCCTATAGATTTATAGCTCAAATAATTATAGTCACAAGATTTTTTTCCTCGGTTGTGCTCTTATGGTGATTCCATTACCATTATAGCATAACCCTTTGGACTTATATTGCTCAAATCCTTACATTGCTTATTTTCTCTTTGGATGGATGGCTTCATGGATTTTTTGTGATTTGTACAGCTTTTGTTTTGATAGTAAATGACATCGGATTCTTTTTGAAACTGAAATGATTTATTAATAATGGTTTTATGATGATTTTGAGTTTTATTTACAAGGGGTTAATATGTGGAATTTTTATGTGTCGGAAGAATAGATTGTTATGCAATGTTTGGGTATGGACGGTTTAGGAAAAATTGGATTGCTATCAGTGACATAACCAGGTTGGAGAGTACCTTGAGCAAGTCTGAAACACTTCCAGGTGTTTTTGCTTAGAAGCAGAACCTGAGTATAGGATTTTTTGAATATCCAACAGAGGAAGTTCCTTTATTCTAAAGATAAAATCATAAATCTGTGGGTCCAATTTGACATCGAACCTAACATGTTTAATATTTGATAGAGAAAGTCCATACATTCTAAAGATAAAACCGTAAATGTACTGGCCCAATTTTAGATCCAATTTGAGGTCGTGAAGCTCCAAAAAAGAAATTTCCTACATTCTAAAGATAAAATCATAAATCTTCTTGGTCCAATTTGAGATCCAATTTGAGGTCATGAAGCTCTGACAGAGAAAGTTCCTAAATTCTAAAGATAAAATCATAAATCTGCTTGGTCCAATTTGAGGTCCAATTGTAAGGATTCTTCCTTTTAATTATACTTTCTGACATTTGGTTTGATACAAATTGTTACTTTATAATTATGGTATTTCTTTTCTTCTAAATTTTTCAACCCTCATTTCAGGGAAGAGCTTTCAAGATGGTTCCTTCAGATAGAGACTACACTTTTCCGCTATAGGTTTCATCTAGAAACACTAGAAGCTCAGGTACTATCATACTCAGGTACAACAGAGTTTGAGGTGAATTGCACTTAGTATTTTATGTTGATATGGATATGTTCTAACCTGGAGTTAATTTTTTTAGCATAACAGATAGGCTAAATAATTGTTCATTTACCATTGTTTCAAATTCTAAATTGTTATACCTTATTCTAGGAGAAAATCATAGGGGGGGTCTATACATAAGACACCATTGTTTCAAATTCAAAATTGTTGGCTCTTTCACAATTGTTTACTTCATTTATTTGATCTAAGACAGCCTATTGTATAGAAGATGCTCTCAAAATCACAGTAAAATCCTTTATTTCGGGATGACTATTTAGAATCTTTCCCATCATAACAATGAACAAAAACATCAGTTATTAACCTAAACTTTGTAAGAGTTTCATCAAATTCTACTTTTCCACTCTCTTTTCCATTCTGATTTTTTTTCCCAATTTCATCCATGAAGAACTTCCTCAGCTTGTAGATCCTACTGTTAGCCATAAATTTACTAGGTGTTAAGAATAGCTTCGAGTTTTTACCCAAGCATTAATTGACAAAATTTGGCCTTACTAGATCATTTTTTTTTAATTGTTGATTGGGTAAAAATTTGAAGCTATCCTCAACACCTGGTAAAGTTATGGCTAATAGCAAGATCTACAGGCTGAGGAAGTTCTTCATGGATGAAATTGGGAATAAAATTCAGAATGGAAAAGAGAGTGGAAAAGTAGAATTTGATGAAACTCTTGCAAAGTTCAGGTTAATGACTAATGCTTTTGTTCATTGTTATGATGGGAAGATTCTGAATAGTCATCTTGGAATAAAGGATTTTACTATGATTTTGAGAGCATCTTCTATACAGCAGGTTGTCTTAGATCAAATAAATGAAGCAAACAACTGTGAAAGAGCTTGCAATTTTAATTTGAAACAACGGTGTCTTATGTATAGACTCCCCCTATGATTTTCTCCTAGAATAAGTTATAGCAATTTTGAATTTGAAACAATGGTATATGAACAACTATTTATTCTATTTGTTATGCTACAACAATTAACTATAGGTTAGAACATATCCATATCAACATAAAATATTAGGTGCAATTCACATCAAACTATGTTGTGGTAATTGCTTTGTAAGGAAGTTTGCACTCCATGAACATTCTCTATGCACATCAGTATGTTGGTTATTATCTTGATCTCCTTTGTGATCAAAAGAACAATGAAGTTCATTGCATACCTCATGACCATTTTTTAGTGCTATGATCTAGTGCTCTTTTACTTCTAACTCACTGTGTTCTCAATCACCATGTGCAAATGACTTAGAGGACAGATCTTTGTCACCATTTGACAATAACTTTCTTTTTTTTTGGACTGTTTGTTATGACTCAATCACTGTTTGACAGTGTTCTTCCTTTCTCAGTCCTATAGGACAGAGGACAATTCATAGTTTGCAACTCTCTAACAATGATCACCAAGTGGATTTTTATTAGATATTGTAGTTGCAAGTTCCACTTCAAATCACCAAATCCTTCACAAAAAAATCTGCACAACAACGCAACACCGCACAATTGTTGTCGGACCTTCACAGTGATGCAAATGGATCATTAAGACCTCTGTGCTACCTTGTCCCACTCTTCTCTCTTCCCTATTCCATCTTTGTCTGGGTTTCCCAAATCATTGTACAAATCATAATCATACACTATGTCCCACTCTTCTCTCTTCCATGTTCCATTGCCTATCAGGCTTGTCAACTCCTCATTCCTCCACTTTAACAAAGGTAGAGGAGTCTCACAAGGGAGATAACTCTACAAAACAAAACAAATTTCTTATGGTTCCTGTAATCTATGAAAAATAAGCTTTACGGTTAAAAAAATCTATCATAATGATCTATGTGTTTACCCTCTTGGAGAAAAAGATTCGGTCCTTTCTATAGTGAGATGCAGGATACACCCAAGAATAGATCTAAAAATATCATATTTTCAAACCTTCATATCTTTGAGATCATTGCACATTTGATTTTTTTTGGTACAACTGGATGGATCTAAAAAATTATTGCTTGAAAATGATGTAAATGAAAATTTTATTTGTTCAGAATAATCTAAGGGTGTTATTTTTCACTTGCACAAAAAAAAATTATCTACCTTAAGATAACCGTTATAATTATCATTTTTTTAATCATAATATTTCATTGTATATTTGTATTTTGTTAGATTGTATTGGATAGTTAATGGTTAAGTTTACAAAAAAAATCAGCATAATATACTTTCCATGTACTTCTTTTCATCACTTGTAAATCTAAATTTTTGTTACTTTTTGCTACTTTTTGTGATCATCAAAAATAGAGATGATTTTAGTCTCATGCCCTCCTGTGAAATGTTTTCATGCATGTTTGAGATCTCTATAAGGTGATTGAAAAGGCCCTAGGGTTTTGAGTATCCTTATTGTTTTGATGGTAATGTTGTCACTAAGTTCTCTCCATTCCCAAATATAGTCATTTGAGAAACTGCCATGATGCTCTTGACTATAAATTAATTTGTTCTCCCTATCTTCTCACTACAGATCTAATTCTTCAACTCTACCAACTACCCTTCCATCTCAATATCTTTACATGCTCTTGCATCTATTCTCTTATGAATTTATTTTTATGACTTTGAAAGCTATCACTAGGTCTATTATGAATGTTAGGTCTTTGACGGTATATGATTTTCTACTATGAACTCTTAGACTGTTGTGACAAGTTTCATAATACTACCATACTGCAAGAACCAAGAAGACACAGTGCAGTGTAGTAGTAACATCCCGCATTATTGTAAAGGCCAAGCAATAAATGTGTGGTATGGCGATAAATCAAATACTTCACCTGCATCCCTGCAAGATCCAAGAAGACACGGTGTGGTGTAGTAGTAACATCCCACATCACTACAAGGATCATTTCAAAAAGGTGTTGTATCACGGTTAAACTATAAAACAAAATATCACATTTCTTTGAGGCATTTTTTTGAAACAATTTGCTTGCCTTGTGTATATTGCTTCCATATTTTCATGTATGTCTAGCAGGGCACTTGTAACTACAAAATATGAAAAAAAAAATCCATGTTGTTATACTTTGATGGATGTCCCTTTGTTATTACTAGATATTTGATGTAGTGCACATTATTATAGTGTAAGCTTATTTTTTAGATTGTTTCATTTAGCATCACCAATATTCTCCACAAGAACATTATCCCTATTTAAAATGATGGAAATGCTTCACATCTCTTAGAACAATTTCTCTTGCAACAATCTTGGAGATGAATTTAGAGGCAATGTGAAAAATGGAACATACTCGAAGGTTCCTAAAAACTTTGTAGTGTAGGAAAATGCATACCCTTGCATTTTCATGCTTGTTTGGGCCCACCTTTCTTTATTTATCCTTATTTATGTCTTAATTGGTTCTATTTTGCATCCACGAGCCTAATAAATTGTATCTTTTTATGGCTAATACCAACAAACATCAAAGGATAAATGATAATTACTGATTTTGGCTGTGTGTCCTTGATTTTTGGATTGGGACTAAAATGCCACCTAGGGTGTCTTTGTCCTCCAAAGGTCTTAGGACCCTGATGTTAAAGGCCCCTTTTTGGAGTCTATGCTCTGAGTTTCAAGCCTCGGGACTAAGATGCCACCTAGGCCATCTTAGTCCCCCTCAAGTTATTTTCGAGATTTAATTTCAAATCTTTGCAGGATTTAGCCTCCTTTAATTCATGAATTCATATGTCGGCTTGGTGTGGTGTAATTCTAGGATATTAAGCATGGATAAGTATAAATACAAGGTTTATTCACTCACTTTCACCTAAGAATTTTGTGAGAGCATTCCTAATAGCATAATTGAATTCACAAGAGCATTCAAGAGCAATTCATCAATAATTTGGAGCCATCATCAAGATTCAAGCATCATGTCAAAGATATTAATGCATCATGTGTTTTTTGAGCTAACATTTGTTATGTAGGGTTTTGATTCAAACAAGCAATTCAAGTCAAGATCTATCAAGCATTCATTCAATTCAAGATCTACATTCAAGCTATCCACTTCACACAAGTTTGCAGATTTCATAACAAGGGTTTGGTGAGTTACAACATAGGACTTTGTTCATTCATCATTTCCCTTCATTATTT
Organism: Sequoia sempervirens; assembly: GCA_007258455.2. Classification (NCBI taxonomy): domain Eukaryota; kingdom Viridiplantae; phylum Streptophyta; class Pinopsida; order Cupressales; family Cupressaceae; genus Sequoia; species Sequoia sempervirens. The sequence goes on from VDFB02370775.1 coordinate 19,503, forward strand.
CATTTCATTCCAAGGTTTAATTACCAACAAGGGGTTTGACCAAGGCAAACCCCCATTTACTAACAATCAACAAGTTTTTCTTCTCTTATGTGTTTGTGTTTGCAAATTTAGGTTGAAGACTTGAAGATCATTTGAAATGCAAAGTTACAAATTTGCAAAGTTGCATTGCAAAGTTGTCATCTTCACATAAAGTCATCCACGGGCTAGATCTAGAAGTTTCAGGACTTGAGATCTGAGAAGAAGGAAGTGTAGTCCTTGGACGTCAGGATCACATTTTGAAATTGTAGAAATTTATATTGGGACTAAGAAGCTAGTAAGAGCATCTTAGTCCTCCTAGAGGTATTTCACAGAGATTCTTTCAGATTTTGTTCTGACAACCGAAGATTTTGTGTTTTCCCCAAAAAAAGTAGTGGAACTAAGAAGAAAGTAAGGGCATCTTAGTCCTCTCTAGTATATTTTGACAGCATTTTTGCATTTCCAAAATCCTTATCACATTTCTAGACTTCCCAAGTACATACATCCTAACTTGTTGTTGCTTAATTTTTCCATTTGTACTCATTATTTGGCTTGCATTACTAGGTTTTGTGAGTTGAATATCAAGTCATCTTTTCCAATCCTTTGCTTGGTGGTGAACCCTTTGAAGCCTAAGGAATCTTCCTTGGTCTCCCTTGTTGAGAATTGACTCACCTTGATGTTGATAGTCAATCCAATTTGGGATCCTAGGTTTCCTTGAATGAACCATCCCCCTATAGGAAACATCCAAGATTAAGGACCCCTTTCTTGTTGCAGGGAAAGCTTAGGTGCAGAACAAACTCTCCTAATGTCAAAACCTCAGGGAAGAATGTAGATATGACTTTAAATTTTACAATTACAGTTCATTAAGATACACTTGAAAGGATTAACAGAACAGAGAAATGAACATTCACAATTGGACACCATATTTACATGGGAAAACCCTTACGGGAGAAAAACCCACCACACCAAGAAAAGCCTCTTTGTATTACAATAAAAAAATTACATACAGAGTACAAACTTCACTTTCTGATGTCAATTTACAGCAGCAACATTCAATGATCAATTGTTATACATAATAGCTCTCAAAAATATCCAATGAATTCACTCAAAACAAATCGTGTTCAATCAAGCAAGATTTCATTATCTCACACTGTACATAGTCATCCGCCATTGCCATCATAGTAATTTTCCTCATATTCTGTTCATCTTCCACACAGGAATGGTCGCAACAGTCCAACTGCTAGCAGTTTACATTTCACTTCTCTGATTGGTCAAAAATAGACCATGTAGGATAGACATTCGGTCAAGGTGTTCAAATTGTATTGCATGTTGGTGAGATACTAGGTTGTGTCTCCCCGATGCCACAATGCCTGACTATTGTTATCATCCATAGTCATATCAAGTTCAAAAATGTCACCCAGACTCACTCTATCACTAAGACATCACATCGATATCCACTGCAAAACCATCAGCCAGACCATCGCTATCAACGAGAGGTCATACCGAACACAAATCCATCTTGTGCAAACCTATTGGCAAGAGTTTCGCTATCACCAAGAATCTTACAGAACCTTATGTCATACCGATGTTCATACCTGTCGGTGAGACCACAGCCATCGGCAAGAGTTCTCACCGAAAGCACCTGCCTGTCGGTGAGAGAAACCTTATTGCTAAGATTTCATATCGACTACAAATCTGTCAGCCAAGATTCTTCCCAACGATCACCAGGAGCCAACCCATCGCTGAGACTAGAGCTATCGGAATGAGTCACTCTGAAGGTTCAACTATCTTCCCGATGTGTTCCATCTGTCACCAATGTGTAAAAACTCGTTGAGACATACTCAGTCGGAATAAGTCACTTTGAATGTTCATGCCTCTCCCCGATGACTTTTGTCACCACAAGTCTCCCCGATAACCATTAGAAACCAACCCATCGGCAGGAAATTTGTTTGGGGTGGAATGAGATGGAAGTTTCATAGCGATCGACATGTCTTTCCAATGACTCCCGTCGGCAAGACAGAAATGAAGTCTTGGTGATCTGAGCACTTCAGACATTTAGAGCACAACTGCTAGTCGGTAAAACATTCAAAGAGTCTCACTGACTTTTCCCTTATAGGAGTTTCATGTCAGTAAGCTTGAGGCACATTTTCCAACACTTGTGTTGTGTGTCCCTTTCCCCAAGCACGTTTTTCCCCATGATTTATTTTGGTGAACCCAACATTTTGGGCATTCATTTTCTGATTTAGAGTTCACTAAAGTCCTAGATATAAGTTACATTCATTCTTGCATTAGTAAAAGTGCATCTAGGGTTTCTCATATTTTCATTAGTGAAAAAGTGCATTGTCTTATCTCATTGAAAGACTAAAAAAGTGCATTGTCAATTATCCTAATTTCATTTAGGAACATTGTTATTGCATTCAAAATTGAAAAAATTGCACTCACCCTTGCATTCAATTGCTTGTCACTAGTCACTTTTTCTTGCATTCATTTGCACGGTTTTCTATTTCTAAACATCAAGTGCCTCAGTAGGCAACCTGGAAAAACTGTTATCAAATCAGTTTTTGTTGTTTTTTCTATAAAAAAAACCTCTACTAGGACTAAAACACCCTTACTAGCATTGTAGTCCCTCTATGGGTTTTTTCCTCAAAACCTTGTCTGAGTTGTTTGTTGTATGTTTCAATTTTTGGAACCTCAAAATTCCTTCAATAGGACCAAGACGCCCTTGTTGGCATCTTAGTCCCTGTGGATATTGAAGTTGCAGATTTTAGGGTTTAAATATGCTTTTTTGTGCTTTTGTTTGTTGCCATTGGTTATTTGTTTCAATGGGTTGACCTTATGTTTCATGCATTTTACTAAATATAGCTTAAAGTGGTTCATTTCATGTATTGTTTCATTCCAAATTTCCATTCACAACATTTTATTGCATAGTGTAATCAGTAAAATTACCTTGTTTGAAATCTGAAAATTGCATCTACACATTTCATTTTAGGACTTTACATTGCATTTTGAGTTTGAATAGATTACTTTTCATAAATGTTGGTATTAGTATTTTCCAAGTTTGTAAAGAAAAATTTAGTCAATAAGCATGTTAGTCATTCATTCAATGCATTCCCTACTTATGAGAGTCTCTTAGCATAAGAGAGTGAAAATGGTGATGCTTGACTTAAACCTACACCCCTCTTATCTATCCTATTAGTGGGAATGATGTGATAGAAGATGATACAAACATGGAAATTTATGACAATCATAGTTGTTCTTCTCTCGATACCTCTCCTTTAAGTGATGAAGGTATCTTGGTGAAAGAAGATATAATCATTAAGAATCATGAAATTCTTTCTTGTCCTTCTCTTTGTCCCCTTTGGGAAGATATTATAGCACAAGAGAATGAGATCATAGACACAGTTTTAAACATTACCTTACCTAATTTTCATTCCCCTCTTGCTTGTGAGAATGATTTAGTGGAAGATGAGATTGTAAATGATGAGGATATGTTGGTGTTAGATGATCAAACCTTTAAGGTCTATAACAACCCTCTTTATGATCCTTCCCCTACCTATCCTATTTCGGAAGACATTAGGGAACAAAGGAATGAAGTGGTAAATGATCATGATAATCATACTTGTTCTTCTCCTAGTATCTTTCATAGCTATGAAGAAGATACTTTGATGATAAAAAATACAATAGATGAAAGTCATGAGAATCTTAGTTGTCTCCCTTCACCTAGGAAAACCCTTATTGAGCAAGACAATTCAACCATTGGTCATTACCCTACTTGCGACAAAGTCATTTTAGAAGAACCAACCTTTGAATGTCATGAACATTTAGTTTGTAGTTCGCCTAAAAAATCTCCTCCTAGGGGTGATATCATGGTGCAAGAAAATCTGAACATTGATGTACATGTGATGGGGCTTCCTTATATGAAGATGTTGAAGTGACATTAGACTTCTCTTCACTAAGAGATCATGCAAATAAGCACAAGCTTTTTGATGTTATGATGAAACAAATTGGATCTCCTTCAATTAGTGAGCTTCCTAAGTCACCTCCCATTAGTGAATCATAAAATAAAATAAGAGATTTCTTGAAATCTGGGATGCAATCTAACATTTTTTTGTAGCAACCAAGATATAACACAGTTGCTCAAACATGTAGGGGACCACAAATCACTCCCACAACATCATAATTGCCTCAACTTATGGTGCCTAGTGTTGAGGATCTTAAAAAGACTCCTGCTAATATATATGTGTGGCAACTCATTCAACTATCACCTACATACAAGTTTCTATTTCAAGAAATATTGCAAATAAAGCAGGAGGAGATCCAATCTTATATGAAATTGAATAATGTAACATCCTCCTTTCATCCCACACAAGTCACATAGTCATAAATTGCATTCCCTAAACGTGAATTTCCCTCACTTGAGACTCAAAACAAGAATGAAGCCTTGATGATAAAGGTGATCATTAATGAAATTGCAATTAGGGGCACTCTCATAGACAATGGAGCAAAAATTAATGTTTGTAGTATTGACCTCCTAGACAAAATTGGCATGGACAAAAGGCTCATTCAACTTAATGATGATCATATTCGTGAATTTGACAATGTTAATAGGCAACCACTAGAACTTGACCACATTACCTATTGATATCAGACCTATAGTGTTTCCTACCCCTATCCATATCATGCTAGGGCATCTTTCATACAATCTTCTCCTACGGAGACCATGGATTCATTCTATGAAAGGAGTCTCATCTACTCTTTATCATACAATGAAATTTGAATACAACAAGATATAAAAGATTGAAGTAGATGAACAAAGCTATGAATCATATGATCACAACACTTCCAACTCCCCTAATACTTTCATTCCAAAATCAAAATTCTATACTAATCCTTCACCTACAACAAAACTCTTTAGTGATAATTGAGGGTCATTATATTTTACGCCTCCTTTCAATAGAGAATCCAAAATCTCACCCTCAAAATCCAAAGAGTCATATACCAACGATTCATTTTCAAATACAAGTTCTAATGATGATTGGGGTTTTACACCTCCCCTTGTATGAGAGTGCTAGATATCACAATCTAAACCAAAACAACCTTGTGTTTCATTTGCTCAACTTAGTTCTACAACATTACCCCATAGTGGTGATGGGGGTTATCTAACTCCCCTCCCTCATAGGGGGATGATGCATAACCTTAAAAAGGATTTGTTTTCTCGTGAAGAAACCAATCCTTCTCAAAAACATAAACCCCCTTCTTCAGATTTGGAAGATTGTTATTGTATCTGATACAATCTCCCTCCTACACATAGATACAATGAATGCACGAAGCAAGCTAACATACCATGCTCTTTCAATAAATATCTAGGTTTACCTCCCTTATCTCCATTTTCATCTAAAGCCTTATCATTTAGTGTGTATATGACATCTTGCGCAAATAAAGGAACATCTTCTACTATAGATCAAGAGGGTATCTTGTCGAGACTCCTCCAAGATCATTTGATATTCATCCCTCCAAGAACATGAAAGAAATTTTACTACAAGAATTCATTTTTTGCATATCATAGACTTCATGGTCATTCTACTAATGAATGTAAGGCTTTAGCAAACAAAAACCAACATCTTAAGGAGTGTGGTGCTCTCTCTTATGTGTAAGCACCTAATTCCTCTAATTGATATTGTTTTTCACTCTAGCATGCCTCTCATCAATCATTTTGGCTCATCCTTGTCTTGCACTAAGTGGGGGAAAGGGGTTAGGTAGCCTTGTCCTCATATGTCACTTGTTGTCTCTTTTGGCTAGTTGACCGATTTCCATGTATATGTAAGAGCAAGCGTGGAATGTGACCAACATGCCTTAAGTTGGCTCATGTGTGATGTACTGAGTTATACATTTTGGGGGAAACCCCTTCCCTTCTCATGATGTAACTTATTGGAAACATATGACTTCACATAGGGCTTTCTGAGTAAGCTCTCATGTCTTTTTCTACTTTAAAGAAATTTCCCACAGCATGGTGTTTAGAAATTCCTTTAAAGTGGGGGCATACATTGGCATTATTTTGGCATAATTACATTGGCATTTTTACATGTTCCTTGATGTACGACATATAGTAATGAAAAATATTGGATGAATATGGATACAAATAAATTGTTTGGGGTGGAACATGCTCAAGAGTGAGTCATGAAAATATTCACATTTTAAGCTAACACTTGCTAACATTATTCCATTTTGTAAATGTGAGTTATGAGGGAAAATGTTGTGAAAGTGGATCTTTAGCTTAAAAATGAATCAAGTACACTAGTCCGAGCAATGCTTAGCTTTCATTGCAGGGTGTCTGTCAAGGTTCTTGTTTTAAATAGGCAGTAGCAGGCTACCCAAAACATGGAAAATGTGAAGGGTAGACAGATCTTGCATGGATGCAAACAATAGTATCGATTGAGAGGTAGAGAGAACATCGTTTTACATTGGCATTATTTTGGCATAATTACATTGGCATTTTTACATGTTCCTTGATGTGGTTTTCTTACTTCATGTGATGTGTTTTTATCTTTGTGGTGACATTGCCAGTAATGTCCTTCAAGAGATTGGTCTATCTTAGCATATTGCATTCCTCTTAGTGGTGATGCGACACACTGCATTCCCTAAGTTGTGAATCTTTTATCCTTTGATTGCTCCTCTCTTGGAGACATTAGGAACAATGTCCCCTAAGATTAATACCTTGCACAAACTAAGAAAAATCTCTTCAAGCATCCCTCTTTCTTATTGTGTTTCATTTTTATACCTTATTAAATTAATTGGAGGTATGGCTTTGATATGGTTCCTTGGGGGCTCACCTAGTGGACAACTAGCTTTGCTAGCCCTTGTGAGCGTGCATTTTCTTTTTGTCCTTATTAAAGTCAAGGGGTATGAATTTGATATGGATCTCTTGGGGCTCACCTAGTGGACAACTACCTTCACTAGCCCTTGTGAGCATGCATTTTGTTTGCATAGTGGACAGTGCATTCCACTTTTAAACCTTTTTTGGACAAACAGCCTAGACCCGGTCCACAGTGCATTGGAAGGCCAATCGATCTGGTTATGGCTTCATATATTTGTAATGGCATAAAATTACACCCCTTGCAATTTCACATACATTCTTGTATCCACTTTAGTGACCACTCCCTTAGCATCTTGTGTAGGCTCATTTTATCCCTTGCATCGGTCTGTTTTCCTTCTCAGGATGCTCCAAACCCCTTTTCAGCAGCTACCTTCATGTGTCAGCTTTGTGTTGAACATTGTGCTTTTCCCACTCATCATTTTGTAGCATGATGTGTCTAGATGCTAGCGCACTACACAGATGTCTGCACACCATGCTAGTGTCCTACAAAATTTTAACATTCAAATTACCACCTCTAAGCATGTTTGCCACTTATCAACTAACTTTGTCAGTGGTAACGATTGGGAATGCCTTGTAAGTTCCCAAGAAGCTTCTTTTCCCTCTTTAAAAGTCATATTTTCAACTCATTTGATCTCTAGCTTCACCTCTAACTTCTTTCCTGCCTTGATTCTGGAACTTTCTCTTATTTATTTTTTTGCACAGCTTCATATAGCTTTCTATAGCAACCTTAAGCACTCTCAAGCTTTTACAACACTCTTTGTAAATCTCTTGGCTCTCAGAGCTATCACTTTCTCTCTTTAGCTTGCTTAAGCCTTGTAGCTGATATCTCCTTCACGTCATGCTTGCAAGCATCTTGGGATTCCATATCCCCTATCGATTGCATCCTTACTTCGAGTGATACGGGTTCTCCTCCTCGAGTGGGGATTTCTTTTATCACCCATATTTTGTGATACGGGTTCTCCTCCTCAAGCAGGGATTTCTTTTATCACATCGCATTTGCTTACTTCTCTCACCCTCTCTATCTTTTTGGTTGTCCATGGAGGCGAGAACACCAAAATGGGGGTTTGACTAAGGCAAAACTTATACAGCCCCAACAATTTCTCCAGATATCACACATGCAGGTATTGAATATATCTACTAGTTGGAGGCTTCATCACTTGTGTGGTTGTAAATATTTCCTTTCTATCTCTTATTCTCTTTATCATCTATTTCACTTTATTTCAGTTCTATTACATTATGTTACTTTATCACATTCTGTAAGTTCTTAGCAATCAGATTGTTAGTAGTCATTTAGCTATTTTTTGTGATAAACTCGCTTTATGGTTCATACAAATGCCAGCGCACCAGAGAGATGCCAACACACTGTGCTGTCATCCCAGACCTGCGCTATCATCCTTTGGCCAAGAGCCTGTCAGTTTGTCCAGAAAATCTTCATGACCTGCTCTATTTGGTTCTAGAACCCTTGCACTATTCCTTGAGCTATTTTAGGGAAGTTCACCCTATGAGGCTCTCTGAATGAAGAGAACTCATGAGTAGTGAATCCCCCTTCTCTACATTTTGGTGAACCCAATGTGAAAGAGGAACTTTTTTTCAAAAACTAGGAATTTATTTACCCCTACTTGGTGAAGTCATAACTTTTGACTCAGTGCTCAAAATTTAGAACTGTTTGCACTGTTGGAAATATCTCCAAGAAGACTAATTCATTCCCTAATTTTTGACCCCAAATTATGCTTCGAAGACCTTTGAAAATGCAAATTACTAGAATCTAGAAAATACCGTAAAAAACCAAAAAATCTAGATTTCTATTTTTTCTTCGTTATATCACCCCAAAATGAATTTAATATCTTCCTTTATGACTTTAGTATCAAATTATATTCAAAATGTTAATGATGTTTCATTCAATACATGTGATAGTGACTTGGCTTTTCCCATGTCAAGGTAAAAGCACAAACCTGTGTCACACTTTTGGCCAAATAAATAGTTCTGACCGAACTATTTTCGGCCGGAAGATATTTGATTGAGTGGCTTTCGGACAAAACCATGTGGCACTGACGTGGAAGGTACATTTTCGGCTGAAAAGGTTTTGGCAGAAAGGTACTCAACCAAATACAGCTGGCCAAAAACATGGAAAAAGTGAGCATATCTAATATTTATAGCTTAGAAATATCAAGACATTTTCGGTCGAACACTATTCGGCCGATTAGGATTCAGCCGAATCATATTCAGCCAAATCCATCGACACGGCAAGTGACATGGCAGCAAAGTCACCATTTTCTCAAATATTTAGAAATTTTCAACTTCTATTGAATATTTCTTCAATCAAAATTTTATTTTTTTAAATAAAAATACCCTTTTGTAGAGCTTAGAGTGTTGAATCCAAAAATATATATATTTATATTTTGATTAATTTTAGTATATAAATATTTTAAATTATACCAAGTAGGTTGTTCAAAGTCAAAAAGAGGCTCAGTTGAAATTAAATAAAAAATAGTAAATCATCATAAAACAAATTGCAAAATATATGATGCCCTAGAGGAGAGAATCCTCTTCAAAAGGGTATATTTTGTTTTTTGAAAATGAAAAAAAAACACAATAGTTGGCGTCAACTAAAAACTATCAAATTCGGGTTAGTTTAACTTTAAAATTTTATTACGAGAAAAATATACATCAAAATTTATTTTTATTTTCCATGCCCTAGATATTGAAGTCAGCGATTTTGGAAAAAAAATCAAGAGAAAATGAATTTTTTTTCTATATGTTTCTTGACGTCAACTAAACATCACTTTTTCTTGAAATTTTCAGCATAAAGAAATTTGCTTTTAAATTGATAAAAATATATCAATAAAAAAAAAAAAAAAATTATACAAATAAACTTCAACAAAAGTTCTACATTTTATTAGTTTACATCATTTTGAAATTAAAAACATAAATACCACTTTTATGTGGTTGAAGTTGAGAACTTTTTCTCATGTTGGTTGATTCCTTTATAAAGTGTGACACAAGTTTGTACTTGTACCCATCACTCTATATCCTTGATCCTTCTCATGAGATTCCTCTTGTTTCAGAGGATATTTTGTTGGAAGAAGATGAAATCATTGATACCTTTCTTAATGTTACTCTACCTACTCTTCATTCCAATGCACTCTCTTCTAGAGATGATGCATTAGTGAATGATGAATCTCTTCTCTATTCCAATGCACTCTCTTCTGGAGATGATACATTAGCGAATGATGAATCTCCTTCCACATCTGATCCTCCCTAGATCGATGTTGAGAATATGTCCTCAATTAATTATTCCACTAGTTGTGATGATTTTGAAAATGTAATATATGCCTTTGATGCCCCTCAAAGGCCTAAGAGACTAATCATTTACTTAACTCCAGCTAGTCCTCCTAAAATGGTTTGTTCTATTAATGGTGTTCCATTTGATAGTGACTCTCCTGATCTTTCTAAGGCTCCCTCTTATAGAGTGGTAGCCCATACTTATAAGAATATAAGAATGAATAAACAACCAAGCTTTCTTCAAGCACCTCAACCTATGACTAAAGCACCTAGTGATTACGATCTTATCAAGCAACTTCATGTTACTCCGGCTAAGATCTCATTGTGGGACTTGCTTCAGTCTACTCTGATTTATCAAGGTATGCTTCAAGAAGCCTTGCAAAAGATCCTTTTGCCTACCTCTTCTAGGCCGACAGATGTTGATGCATTGATAGCTCATATTCATGCAAATTTTCCAAATATTACATTGTATCCACAAGAGCTCCCATCTTCCGAAGTACAGAAGCAAGTAGACCCTCTAATGATTATATTTAACATTCATAATATCAGCATTAGACGTACTCTCGTTGACACCGGTTTGGAACTCAATGTATTAGCATTGATCTATTGCCTGATATTAATATTGATTCATCTTCTCTTAATGCTTCTTTTGTTTCCATTTTTGGGTTCGATAATGTTGGTCGATAAGCCCTAGGCACGATATTCTTTCCTTTGAGGTTGGGACCCATTACTATACCCACCCTTGTATATGTTATGTCAAAAAAGTTACCATATAACCTTCTTCTTGGTAGAATGTGGATTCATGCTATGGGTGCAGTCCCATCTACCTTGCATAAATATATTAAGTTCATTTGCAATAATCGAGTAGTCACAGTCAAGGCTGACCCTAAGGCTATGCACTTATGTGAGATGGTAGCTATCAGTTAGGTTTCAGTTGTTCCTACTCGTATTCCTTTAGTGTCTTCCAATGTGTCGATGTTTACTCCAGTAGTACCTACTACAAAGGATACTCTCGAGATAGATGTCCCTGAAGAAGATCCTTCTAAAGAAAAAAATCCTAATTCTTCTACTTCTCAAGATAATGCATGTCTTGGTGATGATTGGGGTTCTCTAGAATTTATGGAATCCTTCAGTGGAGAAAATAAAGTTGCCCCTATCCACTTAGACCTTCCAATAACATCATCCAAACCCGCTATCAAAGATGATCATTCTTTTGCATCACGGGATAGTATAAATTGTAATGTTCTTAGTGTTGATCCTCCTTCTAAGGAAGATGATTATGCTTCTAATAAAGAAGATAATTTTGTCAATTCTATTAATAAGGATGATGGTGATCCCATAGAGGAGCATAATCCCCATTGCTGGAACAATTCTCTCTATGAAGTTTCTCCTCAAGATTTGCAAACACGGTATGGCCCTAGCTTTAAGCTTGTCTCTAAAAATTGCTATGGGCATAAAGGTTGTGGACATAATGAACAAGGCATTCAGGTCCCTATAGAATTTTCACCCCGTAAGCATAATTTGGGGCTTAGTTGCTCGAATGAACAATCTAAATGGAAGCCAAGGTTGAGTGACATCAATTCTTCTCAACCTCATTCTATTGAAAAGATTCATCCTCCATTGTCTTTCGTCTTCATGTCTTCTTCTTGTAAGTAGTTGAGTCTTTCTCCCCATAAGAAAGGGTTGCTTCCTACTCCTCATTATTTATCTAAGCAAGAGTGTATCTTGTTGAGGCTTCTCAAAGCCCGCTTGATTACTCTTCCTTCTCCTACACGTAAGAAACTTCATAAAGATGAAAAAGAAAAACATTATTTTTGTGCATACCATCGAGTGTCTGTCCATTCCACTAGTGAATGTAAGGCCTTGAATGATAAAATACAACAACTTCTTGATTTAGGTGCCATCACTCATTTATTTGTTGATGTGCTTGCCTCTTCTTTGCATGACAAGTGATATTGAGGTCTACCTCTATCCTGCATGTTCTAAGTATCTTGCATGGTTCTCCTCCCCTGTATGTTGGGGGTAGTGATAACTTGTTATGGAGATGTGTTTCCTTCTTAAGGACCCCCTTCTCTTCTCTCTATCTTTTAAGTGAAGCATCCCTCTAGTGGACCCCCTTTTCTTCTGAAGGGTTTCTGAGAGACCCTCTTTGAAATTTTTTTATCTCAAATGAATTCTATGGCGTCTAGTTTGGGGGTAGCCTAACTAGGCCCTTATTTTCTGTGGTTGTCCTATAACATAGCTTGCAGTAGCCACAAGCTTCTTTGATTATTCTTCCTCTACAGGACTGAGAACCTATAGAGCTGCTTTGCATTAAGCTTTCCTAACATGTTTAGTCTATGGATTAACATGTTTTGTAGGTGTGCCTGCGAAGCTGCTTTCTAGTCTGACTTTGTGGAGTCCCCTTTACTGGGTTTCCCTCATGTGAGAGATCTTGGGGGTCACCTCCTTGCATGTCTACGAGCCTGTAAGGTGCTTAGTTTACTGGGTTTCCCTCATGTGAGAGATCTTGGGGGTTTCCTCCTTGTAGGTCTACGAGCCTATAAGGTGCTTGATTTTTGGGGATTCCTTCATGAGAAAGAACTTGGGGGTTGCCTCCTTGTAGATCTATAGGCCCATAATATGCTTTCATTTTGTGGGATTTTTCCATCGTTGGTCTACGGGCCTTCGATGCACTTCATTCAAACCTCCTCAAGAGACAGTATATGTAGAGTCATCTCTCTTGGAATTTCATTCCTCCTTCTTGCTCTCTCTTGAGCCTTTTTCTATTATCTTCACTTCTCTTCTCTTGTGTATATCAAATCAAAGATCTGCATCTTTTTCATCCTATGTATATACTTCATTCTCTCCTCGACATTGATTGCTTCCCTATCTTTTGGGTGCATTCTTCTAATGAAGCAATCGATCCTTACATTCTTCTCTTGATTTTAGGATCCTTCTATGTGTTTTTTTTTAATTTGGGGACAACGCATAGTATTGAGACAACCTTTTACATCGAGGTCTCTTTTACTTTGTTGAATCAAATCCTTTAGTGTTTTGTGTGCTAACATTATTGTTTGGTGCAGGTTTTCCTTGTCTAATGTGTTTGTTTTGCAAGTCTTTAGCCTAGGGGAAAGCTTCCTTGGTTCGAAGAGATTTTTGCTTGCTCTACAGTATCCTTTCGGAAAAATGATGTTATTTATGATTAGTATATTTCCTTTAGTGTGCATATTAGTGTAGATTCATATGCCCGTTAAAGTGGAGGAAAAATGTAATGGCATAAAATTTCACTCCCTACAATTTCACATACATTCTTGTATCCACTTTAGTGACCGCTCCCTTAGCATCTTTTTTAGGCTTGTTTTAGCCCTTGCATCAACCTTTTTCCCTTCTCAAGATGCTTCAAACCCCTTTTCAGCAGCTACCTTCATGTGTCATCTTTTCGTCGAACTTTGTGCTTTTCCTGTTCTTGTCATTTTGTAGCATGATGTGTCTAGACACTAGCGTGTCACGCTAGCATCCTACGATGTTTCAATGTTCAAATGACTGCCTCCAAGCATGTTTTCCACTTTTCAACTAACTTTTTCGGTGGTAACGACTGGGGATGCCTTGTAATTGCCTGAGAAGCTTCTTTTCCCTCTTTAAAAGTCATCTTTTCAACTCATTTGATCTCTAGCTTCTTTCTAGCCTTGATTCTGGCACTTTCTCTTGTTATTTTGTTTGCACAACTTCATATACCTTGCTATAGAAGCCTTAAGCACTCTCAAGCTTTTACAACACTCTTTGCAATCTCTTGGCTATCACAGCTATCACTTTCCCTCTTTGTCTTGCTTAAGCCTTGTAGTTGATATCTCCTTCACTTTGTGCTTGTGAGCATCTTGGGATTCCATATCCCATATCAATTGCATCCTTACTTCATGATACGGGTTCTCCTCCTTGAGCAGGGATTGCTTGTATCACTCATATTTTGTGATACAGATATCCTCCTCGAGCGGGGATTTCTTTTATCACTCATATTTTGTGATACGGGTTCTCCTCCTCGAACAGGGACTGTTTTATCACACCACATTTGCTTACTTCTCTCACTCTCTCTATCTTTTTGGCTATCCATGGAGGTGCGAACAGAAAAATGGGGGTTTGATTGAGGCAAACCCCTATACATCCCCAACAATTTCTCTAGATCTTAGGCATGCAAGTATTGAAGATATGTACTAGCTGGAGGCTTCATCACTTGCATGGTTGTAAGCATTTCCTTTCTATCTCTTATTCTCTTTATTGTTTATTTCACTTTATTTTAATTCAATTAATTTTTTTTACTTTATCATATTTTGTAAGTTCTTAGCAATCAAATTGTTAATAGTCATTTAGCTATTTTTTGTGATAAACTCACTTTTTGGTCTATATAGACGCCGACACACTAGAGAGACGCCAATGCGTCGCATTGTCATCCCAGATCCATGTTGTCATCCTTTGGATGAGAGCTTATTTATTTGTCCAAAAAAATATTTGTGAACTGCTCTTTTCGGTTCTAGAACCCTCACGCTATTCCTTGAGGTAGTTTAGCATAGTTCGCCTCATGAGGCTCTCTAAATGAAGAGAACTCGTCAGTAGTGAATCCCCCTTCTCTAAAATATCATCCCCAAGTGTGTTCCTTTGTTCCTATGTTGGTTTTTCATAGGTTCTTGATCCTAGGGGCTTGGCCACCCTCTTGGTTATTGTCACCCTATCTTACTAGCATTCATACATTTGAACCCCTCTTGATTGTGTGGTTGGCTACTTTAGTGTGAGTTTGAAGCAAGCTCATCCTCTCACTAAAGTGGGGGCTAAATGTAGTGTAGGAAAATGCATACCCTTGAATTTTCACACCTTTTTGGGCCCTCCTTGCTTTATTTATCCTTATTTATGTCTTAATTGGTCCTATTTTGCATCCACAAGCCTAATAAATTATATCTTTTTATGGATAATCTTGAAAAAAACAAAAGGATAAATGATCATTTACTGATTTTGGTTGTGTGTCCTTGATTTTTGGATTGGGACTAAAACACAACCTAGGGAATCTTTGTCCTCCAAAGGTCTCGGGACCTTGATTTTAAAGGAACCTTAAAAGGCCCCTTTTTGGAGTCTATGCCCTGAGTTTCAAGCCTTGGGACTAAGACGCCACCTAGGGCGTCTTAGTCCCCCTCAAGTTATTTTTGAGATTTAATTTCAAATCTTTGTGGTTTTAGCCTCTTTTAATTAAGAAAAAAATAAGGGCGTCTTAGTCAAATATATTCTTGTGTTGTGTGTGTTTTTGAGCTAACATTTGTGATGTAGGGTTTTGATTCAAGCAAGCAATTCAAGTCAAGATCTATCAAGAATTCATTCAATTCAAGATCTACATTCAAGCTAGCCACTTGACACAAGTTTGCAGATTTCATAAAAAGGGTTTGGTGAGTTGCAACATAGGACTTTTTTCATTCATCATTTCCCTTCATTATTTCATTTCATTCCAAGGTTTAATTACCAACAAGGGGTTTGACCTAGGCAAACCCCCATTTACTAACAATCAGCAAGTTTTTCTTCTCTTGTGTGTTTGTGTTTACAGATTTAGGTTGAAGAATTGAAGATCATTTGAAGTGAAAAGTTACAAATTTGAAAAGTTGCATTGCAAAGTTGTCGTCTTCACAAAAAGTCTTCCATGGGCCAAATTTGGAAGTTTCGGGACCTAAGATCTAAGAAGAAGGAAGTGTAGTCCTTGGACCTCAGGATCACATTTTGAAATTGTAGAAATTCAGAGCATACTAAGAAGACAATAAGGGTGTCTTAGTCCTCCTAAAGGTATTTCATAAAGATTCTTTCCGATTTTGTTCCAACATCCGAAGATTATGTGTTTGTCTTGAAAAACAACAGCTAGGCTAAGAAAACAATAAGGGCATCTTAGTCCTCTCTAGTATATTTTGATAGCATTATTACATTTCCAAAATCCTTATCACATTTCCAGACTTCCCAAGTACATACATCCTAACTCGTTGTTGCTTAATTTTGTCTTTGTAGTCATTATTTGGCTTGCATTACTAGGTTTTGTGAGTTTAATATCAAGTTGTTTTTTTCAAGCCTTCGCTTGGTGGTGAACCCTTTGAAGTCTGAGGAATCTTCCTAGGTCTCCCTTATTGAGAATTGACTCACCTTGGTGTTGATAGTCAATCCAATTTGGGATCCTAGGTTTCCTTGAATGAGCCATCCCCTTATAGGAAAAATCCAAGATTAGGGATTCCTTTCTTGTATTGTGAGTTCCTTTTCCTCGTACATTTTTCCCTATAGTTCAAACTCTAATAGTTATACCAAGGTCCATGTTTAACAAACCAAATGCAATTGCTAACTTTTCACTATGGTGGTAGATAAATGATTCTTTTTTCTTCTATTCCACAACATTAAGTAAAATTCTTGAATCTGGAAATACCCTGTTTCCTTCATTTTCCAAGCCAATTTCTCCAATTTTGCATAGATCTCCCATGTTTGTGGATGTGATCTATCTCCTACACAAAAAAGCATGTACCATTTTATGCCCTTCAATCCAAATACATGCAAGTATCTTTTTAATTCCTCTTTCATCAGTCTCCTTACTATTTGAACCTCACCACACTTGCCCAGTTCTGCATAGATGTTTTAGAAAAGAACATAAATTGTATTTTTAGGATCCAACTAAAAAAGAAATGTTGCTAGAATACTCAGCATATATTCATATATCATCCACATGAACCAAAGGTTTAACTAGAATCTTAGTAATAATTTTTAGGGTGTCCTCAAGATAGCTAGCATGAGCACAGAGGTCAACCATGCACACCTAATGATCAACTATATATGTAATGCAATAAGGGTTACTGGTGTGTGAAGTATGTGCAACCCTCATCCATTAAACCTGCATGGCTGCATGCATCTAGAACATGAGCAAAGCTTACAATGTCGGTGTTCCAGAGTGCTTCATTAATTCAAATATTTTGAGAGCTTCCTTGCAAAATCCATTTTGTGCACATTCTACAATCATATCATTTCATTCCATGAGATGACATCTCTTTGAGGCATTCTATCAAACAATTCAATTTTTTACTACATTTTGGTGTCAAATCTTTGGTAATTATGGTTAGTTTTATTACATTCAAATTCTGAATTCTGGGAAATTATATACAGTAAATAGATTGATGGTTGTTTGGATAGTGAAATTAGATCTCTTAGAAATTAACTAAAATATCTAGAAGGATTATTTTAATTAAAGAGGATTTTGTTGTTATTTTTGTAACAATGATTAACGATGATTTCACAATGCAGCTAGCTTGCTATTTCCATTCAAGATACAAGTCATCAAAGTCAAACACATACTAAGAAGATGGTGCTCTACTTCAAACCCTCAACCTCACTTAGTTTAGTCTAATTACATGGGGATATTAAGGAAGTTGCTAAAAAATTAATATATATCATTTTTTATTTGTGAAAGAGAGTCCTGTGAGATTCAATATGGCGGTGGATCAATATCTAGTTTCTTAAGTAAAGATGATGTCATAGTTGGGAAACTTGTTGTGAAACATCAAGTTAGTAATTTTTGGATGTTAAGGCTTCCCAGTTGGATATCAAAGATCATTTCTCATAAACTTAATTTGGAATTTATGTATAAATGGATTCTTCCATGGTACAGGTCTTTACTCAGACAACACATGAACCAAGGTTGACATTTTTGTTGTCTAATTAAGTCTGATGGCATTCTTGGGCTTGGTTTCCAAGAAGTTTTTGTTGATAATATTGTTCCAGTCTGGTTAGTGTTGATAGCCTTCATTCTATAATGTCAAATTCATTCTATAATCTGAGCATATCACCTTTCTTAAACTTTGAAGAAGGTTCTAAAATCAAGGGTTCAATATGCATATTTCAGGCCTATGTTGAACACTCTATTTAAGGAATTTGTTGACAAGGCTACAGTTTTTAATTGATTTATCTTTTTGTTGCGTTTGGACTTTTGTAAACTTGCAATATACAATGCACTTTTATTCTTTCTGAATTGAGACTAATAGTAATTTTATTGGTTGTATTGAGGCACAACTTCATTCATGGCAGAAAAGGCAGCACCATGTTGTTCATATTAGATGGCACATTGCATATAAAGGAGGAAAGATTCTAGTTGGGTTATTGTTCACTACATTGAAGGAGAGAGCTTCAAATATGGGACACGATCAACACACTTTTTCTTGGATTCTACACGTTACAACTTGCTCCAAGAATATTTCCCACATTGTAGAAGTTTTAAAAGATGAAAGTGGCATGTTCTCACATTGAAGGGCTTCAAACATGCGTTTCCATCATTGCAGAAGTTTTTTGGAAAATTTTCTTTCTTGCAATCATTTATGTGCAATATTGTAACTTAATTTTTAGTCTTGTGACTAAAAATAGCAATTGTAATACTCTATTTCTAAGTTGTAATTGGAACACCTTTCTTTTATTAATAAAGTTCACCGATTTCTCCTTCTCAATGGTTGTCTTATTGTGTGCACAATTGATGATTGATGTGTATTTTTATGTTTTATGTGTAAATCCTCAAATATTAGTCAATCAAAATGACTAACTATACTACTAATTGACATCAATTAATAATTAAATTGACTAAATATACTACCAATTGACAGAAATCAGTGAAAAGAGAATAAAAATGACTAAATAAGTGATCAATTAACAACAATCAATGACTAAATATATCAATGAATTGAAAAATGACTAAATAAGTGACTAGATTACAACAATCAATAACTAAATCAACAACTAAATAAGTAACTAGTTAAATATATCAGTGAATAAAAAATGACTAAATAAATGACCAGATTATAGTAATCAATGACTAAATCAACGACTAAATATAGCAGTGAAAAAAATAACAATAAGTGACCAGATTATAGCAATGAATGACTAAATCATTAACTAAATATACTACCAAATCGATCGATCAAAACAACCAATAAATGACTAAAAATGGTTTAGTCATCAATCTGGTCGCGTTATATATATGACTAGCAATAAACTACTAATGGTCACGTGACCAAGTTTAGTCATTTATAAGCAGTTTTTAGTAGTTTTTTTAGTAGTTTATTGTAGTTTCTATACTAGTGCATTGCAAGACCTTGTGCCGTGTGCATGCAAGTTGCAAAGGAAATTATGCTCAAGTGAGTATTTTTGTACCTATCTTGACTTTTCTAATGATTCTTGTTATATGTGTCCAAGAAGGCATAATACAGTTTGTGTATAGACTTTACATTTTTTGTCGACGTAGTTTTCCAATAATGGGATCATTGAATTCTATCCAAACAATGTCTTCTTGCTCGATTGTATACAATTTGAAGATGTCATCTGCACCATTGACCAATCCATCTTGTGTATTAATGTTTCCAACAATCGATTCTACCAAAATGTCTTGCCTGAGCAGAATTGTGCTAGGCAATGATGATTTCTGAGGTTGAAATTGAATGATATCAATCGTTGTGTCTTGTTTATCAATCGCCTCTAAAACATAAAGTTATATGGATAAGCACCTTAGCATTATTTTGTTGTGCATGTCAACTATTGTATTTTTGTGAAACAAGTATGGGAATTGTGGATCATTTGGAGGTGTCTTATAGAAAATTGCATTCAAGTAGCCAATGTATTGATTGGTTTGTTGACTAATCCTAGCACGATTAAGTATGGAAATGAAGTGTTGATTTTTTTTTCTAATTACTCTATGTAATTTGAAGCACTTGACATTATCGATCCAAAAGGTATATGGCATTTTCTCCTTATCTATTATCGGTTCTTCGAATATCCAAGTATCGCATATAGGTTGTGCTTGGTAGAAGTCACCACAAAATATCATATCTATGTTTCCAAAAGGTTTTGTTGGTGTGTGTTTGATTTGACGAAGTCTTCTTTTAGTGTTGTAAAGCATTTTTTAACCAATCAATGGCACTTCATCAATAAGAGAAATTTGCAATTGCTCTAATTTTTTGCTTAAGGCATCAGCTGTGTTTGAATCTAGAGGTAGCATTTTCGAAGAATTGCACATAAATTGGAAGATTGCATTTGCAGTAATACCACCTACATTGAATGTAGCTTTTCCTGTTGAAGCAACAATAATGCCTTTAGGCTTAAGTGAATCATTGTCTTGTTGTTTATCATAGAATCGGACCATTGCTTCAAAAATTGTTTTTGTTGTGAAGGTTTTTCTTGTTCCAACTCCACCTGTCAAGAACAAGTACAATGGTTTTTTCAGAGCAAGCCTTTTTGTCATTAGTATGTCCTTTACTATTGATTTTTTTTCTTTTTTCAATTGTTTTCGTAGTTTGTAGTATTCTTCGTTGCTTAGTAGAAATGGATGTGCAATCTCTGAAAATAGATTTTGCAAATAGAATCCTTGAGCTTTATATTTTTCATATGTTTCAAGTCACTTATGATGTCATCCTTTTCCATGCCATTCTCTTGTTTGCCTCTATCGATTTCATCTACAATTTCTATCTTTGGGCAGTTATCATTTTCAGCTTTTGTGGAGGCCTCATCAATGTCACCCCATTTAGAAATAATTTATGCAGTGAACATATTTTTGATATTTGCAATTTGTGCTTTGTTTGTGTTGAATGTTGCACTCCATGTTTCATATCCAGTTAACAAGGTCTTCTCACTAGATTTGAAAGACACATACAGCATTAATTTTTCTCTGCAATAATTCGCAGGGTTAATGTGCAAGTATTATTTTATTATTAAATAATAGATAGAGTATGGATGCTTTTGGAGGCTGGATGGATGCATTGGAGAGGCTTGATGCTTCAGAATTATTCATGGTAACTTTGTAAGTGCGTGTATTGTTTTATTGTTAAATAATAGATAGAGTATGAATGCTTTTGGATGCTGGGTTTTTCCCTTTTTAGGGTTTTCCCAAGGTATATCTTGAGTTATCTTGTGGCTTATCTATTTTTGTCTATGCATTATGGTTATTCTATAAACTTGCATGCATATTATTTTCTCTTGTGGGGTTATGTAGGAAATGGATTAAATTAATTTTGGAAGAGTGTCATTGATGTTGTTAGCAACATGAGCACGAGGGATCTAAGCACAAAGGTATATAATGATGTGTTGCAGTGTTGTTATTGATGTCAACATTATATCTTGATGTGAAGATCATCATGGTGCAAATCATTGAAAATAATTTTGGTTGGTTCTAATAAGTTTTGGAGTGTTTGTGGAAGACTTTTTTGCAAGATGGATTGATCCAGTAAAGTTGGTTGTGATGAAAATTTGAAAAATGTTAACTCTATTAATTTTGCATAATAGAGCATCCAGTTTTGGGTCCACAATGGTCCATAAATGAAGTTTTCACTTTGTGCTTCTAACATTATTTTGTTGGTTGTTAGAAGCATATAATTAAATAGAATTTCATCATGTTTTGGCTCTTAGTTTGAGAGATATAAGTAACAAAAGTTTAGTCTGGAAGATTACAGTCATTTCTTGGACAGTGCATTTGAGTGGGAGAGTCAGCGCTTCTCTGCGGAAAATTGTTTGGCTTCACACTCTTAAGAAGATATTGATAGATTCCAATAGAGTATGAATTCCAGTTGGCATGGCGTTTTGAGGTCCATGTGTCTGAATGTGGATACACAATTGAAGAATTTTTGGTATTAGGTCTTCTGTGGTGCCAACCTAATAAGTTTGAAGGTATGTGAAGGTTAAATAAGTGTTGTGGTCTTATGTGGGATCTATTATAGGTATATGCCAACCTATTTAAAAATATTTTTAGATTTAAATATTGGAGTGAAGTGTGTGTGTGGAAGAACTTAAGACGATAAGTTGTATTTTGAATGTTACATCTAATTAGGTTGACCTAATTGATGTTAAATGCAAAAACTATTAGCAGTAACTTCCAAATTAATGCTTTTCTTAGGATTGTCCATTGCATGCATAATGAAAAGAAATTGTTTGCAAATTAGTCACTAATTTTTAACTTCTTCCCATGTTGCAGGCTACATTGCAATGAGCAACAATAGAGAAACTATGTAATGCCTTCTACTTATAATTTGCCTTTATAATTGCTATATATGTTATATCCTGACAATTGTTGAGTATTGGGAATATGGATCATCCATCTCAAACTATAATTCTTGTCTATTAGTTCATATGTAATCAATAATTTCCTTGCTACACTTACAAATATTTTGTGTTCCAATGCATGATGCTCTTGAAAGCAGATTATTATTCTAGTTACAAATTGATAAAGCAGGATTCCCTTGCAAAAACTGAGA
Organism: Sequoia sempervirens; assembly: GCA_007258455.2. Classification (NCBI taxonomy): domain Eukaryota; kingdom Viridiplantae; phylum Streptophyta; class Pinopsida; order Cupressales; family Cupressaceae; genus Sequoia; species Sequoia sempervirens. Next base: position 41,937 of record VDFB02370775.1, read on the forward strand.
TATACAATATACCTTTAAGGAAAAGATGTAGGCTTGTCTTTCATTGGCTCAGTAACTTAGAAGGGGGTAGCACCCATTGTTCAAGTTCAGCCCTCCCATAGCTAAATTCATGTGAAGATCAACTTGCCTCCAGACTGAGGGGGTTGTCTTCTCCCCTATTCCTTCCCTAGTTTTTCATGTGGATCCAGGAAACTAATGGTTGTGCTTTGTCCTTACTTTGGTTGTATACCTCCCAAAATGCCCAATATTACTATGGACTCCTTGAGTAATGAATACTTTTCAAATTAGCTTATGTTTTTTCCTTTTGTAAGATGTCTCAGCCCCTTGTTTTAACCATAGTTTTGAGACTTGGTCTTGGCTCAGACTTACTAAGCACATTTTTAAGCCCAGTCTTGTAGTTGGAGAGAAACCTAGACAAAAGATAACTGAGCAAAAAGAATCAACATAAATTTTTGTATGCATCAGCAATATATATAGGATTTTATGCATTCCATACTAGAATAATATTAATATTGTATTATTTAAAGTTGCAAATCCTCCCAAATTGTTGGGACAAACCACAAGCCTACAAATTTAAATGAATTGCTAGTGTTTTACTATGAATTAAATAAATTGCTTTACTTCAATGAATTTAAGGTCGCAAATGAGTGCTAAAAATGAGGGACATAAGGTTTAGCGTTTAATTTTTTAAGAATATTAAATGTTTATTATTATTTTTATTGTTTTTTGGTTTGTAATTTCTAACTTTTGTGGGTCTCACACTCTGATTCTTGAGCAAGTTCTACAAAAATTGTAGGAAACTCTGTGAGTTTCTATCAAACTTGTGAGTTTTCTCAAACTAGCAAATTGCTTCTGCTAGCTTGACTCAAGAACATGTGAGCCCACTAGAGTTTTGTATAAGAGCTTGAACTATATTTTTGACATTGGTACCTTTTTTTTTCCTCTTTTCTCCTCGAACATGCCATTTGTTGTAATGTCTTGTGAATTTAAATCTTTAAAGGATTTTATTGATTTGAAAAAATCACATATCATGTTTCTCTAGATCCATACATAATGGTCACTGCCCATGTCATTATAATTTTGTTGATCAATGAAGTTATGATCTTTCCAGGTTCCAACTTGTTATCACTTTTTGGTCAAACCAATTGCCACATCAACATTCATGGCATTTGTTACATCACTACTGACATGCTAGCAATTATACATTATGTGACCACCCACAATGCCAGTTGTTGTGTATGTTTGTTTGCAACATCTTCCATTCTGTCAATTCACATCTTGAGGATGTGTACATAAATCTGAAAGATTTCTATGAACATTATTGGGCTTATTTTGCTTCATTTATGGCTATCTTAATTCTTTCCTGTCTAGTTGTTAGTGGAAAACTGTCATAATAGTTAATTATTCATGGCAAGGGTTGAAATAGACACACTTATTTCAAAATTAGCAGGCAATAAGGAAGTCTTCTTGCACCTTATTATAATTTGGTAAATTTCTTTGTTGGTTTGGTAAGTTTATCTATTCTGAGTTTTAGAATTCAAATTAGAAGCCTTGAGCTGAGACGTGCTAAGTTTGAGAGAGTTATTCAGTGCAGTACACACTAGTCTATTTTTTAGGATATTGTTGATTCCATTGGATTATCCTCAAACTTACGCTTTTCAAAACTTCATTTGGTTGTACTACTTACAATATGAGATTCATCTCTGCTTCTCGATGTATAGCATCTATTAAATGATTTTTAATATAATACAATTTTAATGTAATACAATTCATTTCCATTCCAACGCATTTGCATGCTTCCATCAGAACTTTGTTTTCTATTTCTATATCTTCAGTCCTATCCACTAAATACAAGTTACTTAACCTTCAAATGTTTTAACAAGGGCTTGCAAATATTTTGAAAGGATTCATAGAGTCTAATGCAATTGATTTTCTTGCAATAGGTTTGCTTTGTACATTAACGATGGACCATAAATTCAAATTTCTGAGAAGTAATATAAAGCTCAAGCTAGATTGAATTAGTTGCATAGATTATGCCATTTTTATAGAAGATTAGTGGCAAAAAGCAACAAAAAAATGGTTTCTCTAAGTTAGTGGGAGATTAGTTTCTGCTATTTTGTAATTTGTAGAAATCTACGATATGTCACGAGGACCACCAATACCTAAACTTCTAGCCAATAGACTCGCATGCATCGGAAATGGCCAGATGGTGCTTCGTGATATTAATATAACTATGCATAATGGAGGTGCAATGATATTAACAAGGCCAAATGGTTCTGGGAAAACTACATTTTTGTGTGTTTTAACAAGATTTCTAAAACCTAGTGGTGGGCATCTGTTATGGAATGGTCATGATGTGACAAACTCTAGTATCTATGAGTTGTATAAAGTAGAATTGCTTTGGGCGGGTCTTGAGTATGCGATCAAGAATAAATTAAGTGTTGTAGATAATGTTGAATTTTGGGAAACGTTGGAAGGAAAAAGTGGGAAGACGCGTAAGGCATTGGAATTCATGGGTTTCAGACATGTCATGAATGAACCAGCTCAAGTGTTATCTGTGCGTCAGCGTAAAAGGGTGTAGTTGGCTTGACTACTTGCAATCTCTCGTCCAAACTGGCTTTTAGATGAACCTTCTATTGGACTTGATAAGGACGGAGTGCAAATACTGGAGTACATAATGGATGAACATCGCAGGAAAAGTGGAATGGTTTTTGTTGCTACACACATTTCAATTAAGCTTAAAGATGCTATGCATTTGCAGTTTCCTCCAAGAACGTTAGAATTTAAAAACTTTAATGGATCTTCTGTGAAGAATTTCCTTTCTAAATTAAGTTAATCTGTCTGTTTGCAGAAGTAGAAACATTTAGTAAATCTGTCAGCTACAATAATTTCATGCATTACAATTAATTTTAGGCTAAAGAAATGGTTATTGGATACAATATGTTATAGATTTGTTGTGAGTCATTAATATGTAGTGGTTTAGAGTTAGCTTTGAAATGTTATTAAGGATTAAAGTGCTAAGAGAGACCCAAGAGAAGCCTATTTTGAAAATTTGATATTTTCATGCCTGCCATGTGAACTTCAAAGTATTAGATTCTTGCATTTCATGTTTTGTTGGATGTTCAAATTGTTCTCACTATGCAGCTGAAACACCAAATCTACATTTAATCAATCTTAAAATTTGAAAAAATGTGGCTAACAAATGCATAATTTCATAACCTTGTTGAGACATGGTGGAGTTTAACCCTGGATTTGCAAAATTAACCAAGATCCAAGCACATGTTTAAAAAATAGGTCTTGAGTCTTAACACAAAGCTAGCCAAAAAAGAATTTGTGGCAATCCTTGAGGTAACAGTTGCCCAAACGAAGAAAGTCACTACTGGAGACAAAAAAAATCCAAACAAGTACTAAAAGGAGATTTCAAAATTTCTCTTTTCCACAAATTGGCTATAAAGAGACAACACATCAATGCCTAAGCAGAGATATACAAGAGGATGAAAGAATAGTCACTTAACTGCAAGAAATAACCAAGCATGCTACCAATTTCTTCAAAACCTTTCTGACAACAAATGAAGAATTGGAAGTGGAAAAGATGGGTCAAGCAGACCTCCTCAACTACTACCTTAGTATAAAAAAGAGGAAGAGAATGATAGACAAATTAAGTTACTCAAAAAAGACAAAATTAAAGAAAAACTCTATTAACTTGGATAAATCACCCTTGCTAGACAGTTCCTAAACAATATTCTACTTAACTTTTTGGGGCAGCTTAAAGAAAAATGAGGCTCACATAATTAATAGATGGTCACCCAAATTAATGCCACCAAATTGGAACTAGTTCCAAAAATAACTAAGGCTTCAAAATTTGAAAGCTAAAGATCACTACCATTTTGGAACATGATCAAAAAGACCATCTACAAGTTAATTGCCCCCATCTTCATTTAAAACCATCTTAGAAAGACAGTCAGCCTTCGCCTTGGGAAGGCAAATTACGGATAATATCATTGTCATTCACAAACTCCTGCAATTATCAAACTGGATATGTCAAAAGCTTTTGACAAGGTATAACTGGGACTTTCTCACTAGAATTTTGGGATAATTTGGACCCAGCAAATAAATTTTGGAATGGATAAAGAGTTGTGTCTACAACTCTACCTTCTTTATTGCCCTCAATAAGGAAAAGGGTGCACAGTTTGAGATCTCTTGATACTTAAGGCAAGAAATCCCCTGAGCCCATATCTTTACATCATAATGGGTGAGAAACTACTCAGAATCCTACCCCACAATAAAAAAAGAAGAGTAAATACATGTATTCTCTACAATAAATGGATGAAGCGGAATATAGGATACCAATGTGCAGATAATATTATCCTCTGTTGAGCCACAAATATGTTGACAATAAAGAAATTCAAACATTTTTGCATCAATACTATTTTATTTATTTTTTTGACTGCAGGAATCGGTTAGCACGACCCCCTATAAACTGCAGTGCGCTGGTAAACTTTTTAACGTGACTGGCGGCACTGGCGCGACACGCCCTCCGGTACCACAGGACGAGGGGAGACTAGAACTCGTGACTAGCAAAGCCGCAACATAATTACTTAGCCAACCGAGCTAGGGCCCCCGCCCATTTACATCAATACTATTGGAGTAAATTAATCATCCTTAATTTACTCTAGTGCTTAATGCAAACTTAGGAAAAGGTCTCTAATTCTGATTGTGAATGTTATTGCATTAATTATGCATTTCAATCAATTAATTGATTCATGTATTATGTTATCTCACTCCTCTCTCAATCATAACTCCACAATTCAAGTATCTTATGTTAAATTCATTTGAGTCTACATAAGGATATTCAATCCTTCGTTATATTCATTCAATAATCAATAATCATTATTGTTTCACATATGTTTATTTTCTCATCTGTGTAACAAGTTTTTCTTTAGAATATCATTCAAAACTTGTGGAATCTTAATCACGGATTCTTTCATAATATCAAAGCCCCAGATCTGAAGATCCTTGTTCGCTTTTTTTTTGAATTTTTTTGGCATCAGAAGTACTGTTGGGAGTCAATCTGCACGTCCATTCACAGCCAAGAAGAAAACGGCTGTCTAATCGGTCGCTATCAGCATTTGTGTTATCGGCTGTCTAATCGGCATATTCCTAAGATTCCCTGCGCGCCGGATCACTCTGCCCGGGGCATCGCAATGCATGGTACGAAGCCTGCTATTTGGTCGTAGGGGTCCCATCGGCCTTGTTTATATTCATAAAACCTTTTGTATGCATTGCATCGGAGGTTGATCGGTTCGGCCCGTATTTCTGTAGATCTCGGCATCAAGTATTTTTGCAGTCGGTCACTTTTGCATCAGATCTCCATCGGCGGCGGATACTCAACATTTGACGATCTTTTGGCTGTGATTCTCAGTTTCCTAATATATCATTGAAGGAGGCTAGAGATATTTGCTTGTTGTCCCACATTTACCTGTGCACATAGGATTAAAATACCCCAGCAACCATCATCAATCTGAAGTCGCGCATCCATTCACTGCTGCTCACGATTCATTGGCACAGGGTGGCATTTGCAGCCCAGGAGAGGTGTTTATCTTTTGGAGGCTGCAAACTCCTTCAGGAGAGGCCCACGCAACCCACAGAAACCCGCAAGGAGGTGCAGCCACGAGCAATCAAATATTTTCACAGAAAGAAGAGATCGACCATCTATTGAGGCGAAATAATCTTTGGGCTGCTCTTCTACTGGAGAAAAGAGGCACGCTTTGCATTATTGAAGGGAACGTTTTTCACTCAGGCCGAGCTGGAATTATCACCTAGGCCGAAGCATCTTTCCACTCTGCCCAGGCCGACGTTGAAGGGGAACATTGAATCTTTCCACCTGCACAGTCATCAATAGATGGGTTTCAGGCAGATTTATGTGGAGATTTCACCAAAATGGAGGCCGATGTAAACCTTTGTTACTAGATGCATGCATGTTTCTTTCCTTATTTTTTTTCATATTTCTTGTTTTCTTCCTTATTGGTTCTTTAAATATTGTACGTACTCTGCGAGCACCACATGATAAAGATTTGGAAAATTTGGAGCTTTGTAAAAATCGAATTTATATAAAGTTTCAAATGGGGGTTTCTACTTAAAGCATCTAGTATAGGTTTCTTTCATTTTGCTTTTAAATAAACAAACTTAGAATATTAAAAGTTGTTAATTAACCGCCAAGCTCCGCACTGCTCCTCCAATAGGCAGCCAAAAGTGTTCTTCTGTTCTAAATTTCTGTCTACATGAGATTCCTATGTCACATCCTCGTGTGTTCCTGTGTCACATCCTCGTGTGCTTCCAGAGTTTCTTTCTAGTAGGGTTCCTGACTACATGAGCTTCTAGAGTCGCATCCTCGTGTGCTTCCATAGTTTTATTCTAGTAGGACAATACTGAGCATTGGATAAACAATGGCATATTCTCTAATGGAGAGCATCCTTGTAGTTCTTCAACAATTGTAGCTTTCTTCTTTAGTTTGGATAAATTGTTGATAGTCACATCACTGATGTTGGCCCACCATCTTCGTCGCCTTTGCAGCTTGTTCTCTATCAATCTTCACAAGATCTTGGATCAACATCATCACTTTCTGACATGTGGACACATGAGCAATTTTCAGAGGCATCCATCATTGCATTCTTTTCCTTCATCAATTTTTTCTTCTCCTCAATTTTCATTCAAGGGGGGTGTTGGAGTAAATTAATCATCCTTAATTTACTATAGTGCTTAATACAAAATTAGGAAAAGGTCTCTAGTTCTGATTGCGAGTGTTATTGCATTAATTATGCATTTCAATCAGTTAACTGATTCATGCACTCTATTATCTCACTCTTCTCTCAGGAAAAACTCCACCATTCAAGGATCTCATGTTGAGTTAATTTGAGTCTACATAAGGATATTCAATCATTCATTGTATTCATTCAATAATCAATAATCATTATTGTTTCACATATTTTGTTGTGTATTTTTTCATCTTTGTGTGACAGGTTTTTCTTCAGAATATCATCCAGAGTTTGTGGAATCTCAATCATAGATTCTTTCAAATACCAATAAGCAACGAAGCAAAGAACAAAGGAGAGTATGTCATCTTTCTTGGTTTTCCTACAAGCAAAAAAACTTCAATGCTCCCAATGCAGAAAAGGAAAACTTCCCTAGATATATATTGGCTTCTTGATAAACTAGAAAGGAAATGTAGGATTATGAATAGTAGTGAACAGGTACAACTCAAGACTCGGAACTAGACTGCCAAATAGTTCTCTAGACAAAAAGGCCCAACTTCTAAGAGTGGTTCATGAATTATACCTAAAAATCAGTTGGCTTTCCTAAAACTACCAAATGTAGTTCATGGACAAATTGTTGGAATACAAAGAAAATTCTTGGGGCAAGCGACAAACAAGCCATTCAAACACCCTCTTATATCCTAGGATGATGTGGTGTAAGGGGATTGAAATGCCAACTCAAGAATGCGGGGTGACATGTTTCCAAGCCCAAGTACTAATAAGGTACTCCTCACTCCAATACTCGTCCCATCTTGGACAAGTTGGTAAGTGGCACTCTCAAGACCCAATTCAACGATGGTTGAGCTACATGGAACAACATGGATGTCAAGTTGCTCTGTAGGGTAACTAAACCGAAACAGAGTCTCGATCCATTAGAGGTTGGTAAGTTCCATAAGTTGGGCTCTTGTGGAGTCTACACAAAGATGAACTTAGGAACAATCTGCACCAAGCCGAACTTGTGATGGGGTTGCACCAATTTGGATTCGTAATGAGGACACACAAGATGAACTCGAAAGGAGGACACACTAAGTTGGGCGTGAAAGTACGTACATCAAGTCGAGCTCAGAAGACCCTGCACTTAGTCAGACTCAAGAGGAGGACACAAATAAGGTCAATGAGGATCTAAGGTTGCAAACTCCTTGAAGCCCAACATTGAACCAAATGCCTAACAAGCCTAAAGTTGGAGTATTGGTCAAACTAGGAGAGTGAAGGTAATTGGTCATATTGGAAGTTGTGGTAGACTGCCTAACTTTGTGATCAACCTTTAGCTCTCTAGGAATTAGAATAATAGCTTTATATAGGGGAATAAGAGTACCCTAGCCATTAAACAAAAAAATGGTGTTTCAATGTGATCAAAGCCCCCAAAGTGAAGAATCATGTACTAGAGCAATTTAGAGAGGTTCAAAATGAGCAATTACATTCAACAACCAAAGAGTGTCCTTACATTGGGGTCAACTTAATTCTCAAGAGGAGACCTAGGCCTTGGACTAGATAAGTCACCTTGTAGCTTGATTGGGAGAATGAGGTGCACCAACTGGAGATCAAACATCAAAGTTCTCAGAGAGTTACAGGCTTTCTAAAGCTACATGAAGAGGTACGCCCAAAAGGGGTGAGGTCATTGTGTGATCAAACTTCGAAGAGTGACTGAGAATCCAAGGGTGGGTGTTCTAAAAGATTCTTGGAGGACTCAGGTAGATTAGTTTCAACACGAGGTGTTGTTTATTGTAATTGGGCCAAGGGCCATTCAATCAATAAAGCTAATCTATTCACCCTATATTTTGAGTTCTTGTTATTGTCATCATTTGGATTACCTAAAGTAGTATTGTGTTTTGAGAAAGTTCCACTATACGAATAACCTTTAGTTGTAAAGGACTCGGTTGGATTATAGGCATAGTTTGGTTCCTTTGAAAAGGTTGATCCTTAAAGGGTGGCTCGAGTAAAGAGGGTTCTAGTGCCACACAGGCTATGACCCCATGACACACGAGGGCTTAAATATAAAAAAAACAGAGCACTTCAGCACTGTACTTGCAATGAGATTTGCATGGAGGTTGAGAACCAACCCCCTCACTTCTTGTGAAAAAGAATACAACGTTCATATTTTTGCGAGAACCTCAAAGGAGCCTTTAAATAATAGTTGGACACCACAACTATCAACTGTGGTCAGGGTTTAAAATAGGGGCATCTGACCTTTTAAAGTGCATCACTTAGAAAATAGGGACAACAATTTTTATTTTATTTTTGAGAAGAAATTTGGAATGGACCTCAAGACCAGTGTTACAAGACTCAGAATCACCTCAAACTTGGACTTGGAGCCTAGACTCGCCCAAGACTTAGTAAAGACTCGGTAAATAGAAAAACCCAAGAAATTCATAGATTTTTAAGGATGTAAAGCTTGTTTCATGCACACTTTAGTAAATAAACCTTAAATACACATTGGCATCATGAAATAGAAACTATTGTGATCCTATACACAAAAAAATATCAATCACATATGTATAAACACAAATTTTAGCTAAAGGAAATAAGTAATTACTTTATACCAATAATAGTAGTAAGAGTCAAAACAATTAGATACATTAATGTTTTGAAATGTATACAATACTCATGGAATATGAAATCCATGGCATCAAAAGTTCTAAACATATAACAAAAGTAAAAGTAAAACAAAAGCTATAAGTATATGGCTCAGAGGAGCCTGCATCACTAAGCTTTAGTCCTCTTGCGTAGACATCTAAAATAGGTCCTGGATGATGTTGCAGCCATCATCTCTGCCTGTGTCTCAGTGTCAAACTCAATAGCACCCAAACCAGCATCCAAGGTATCTCGTCATGCTCTATCCCCCTCCTCTTCCATGGCTACTACCTCTGCCTCTTGATCTGCCTAGTCAACCCAATCAAGGTCCTCATCGGTAAAAACAGGATCCTCAGCCTTAGTGATCCAATTTGACTGTGGATCAACCTCCTCCAACGTGATGGGTGACATGAGAATCAGACATCTGCTCGATGACTGTGTAGATCCCACTCAAAACCTCCTCATCTACCTTGAATTCTTTGTGGAATTGGAATTTTAGATTGAGAAAATATATTGTTGTGTGTACGGGCTTGTAAAGCTAGAGGTGCCATCATCTATCGATGATCTCCCAAATGGGTCGATACTTACCATCAACTCCCCCATAAATGGATCTAATGGCCTCTTTGGCCCTATCCATTCCCTCATATATGTAGCCCATTGTGGGCTTCTCCCCATCGACAACTCGTAATAGAACCACTAAAGGCTCTGTGACCTGCAATTATTATGAAACATTGACACCTGGGGTTTGTATTTATTTGTAACTTGTTCTTTGTTTCACTAAAACATAATAGAAAAAAAGAAGAGAAATAAAGTTTTGGCTAAACAAAAAACAAAAAAAAACCTTCAAAACTCAAACATGCCTCTTTAATCTTCTTTGAAATCAATGGAAATCTCTTTACAATCCCTTGTAGACTCCTCTAGCTGTAGTAAAATCACCTACGAACCTGTACAAATGTGATTCAATAAGCATTTGGTGCTCAATCTCTTTGCTGATTTTCCTTCAATGCAAATGTGTTTTGGCTCTCTTCTCTCTTTTTTCTCTCTTACTTGGCTTGAAAATGAAATGAAGTGCCTTTTGGAGGAATAGAGGCAAGTATAAAGGCAAAAAGAAAAAAAAAGGTTAAAATGTGTTTTTTTTGCAACTTAAACCCACAAAGTGACGGCCGAGTCTAGGACATGGGACAAAGTTGTTGAGTCCAGAGAGTTTGGAAAGTCTTGGATAGTACTAAGCAGTTGATTATGTAGGACTCATTTAGGGTCACTCACCTTGAGACTTTCCCAAACTCAGTGAGTTTTGGTGAGTCTTGTAAAATTGCTCAAGACTATACCCCTATAAGAGAAATATAAGATAAAATCAAAATTTATCTCTAGAAGGTGGTAAACTACATTACAAGAGATTAAAAAAACAAGGTGAATGGAACATACATCTACAACAATAGCTACTCTTGTTGCAAACTCAATGCAGTAAGCTGCTAAACATTTTTATCAAAGGGAAGAAAATACAAATCTTTCTAAAGCAAGGCACATGGTAGGGAAGACAACAAACAAGGTTTACACTAGTCTCAACATACCGAGAATTAACAATGTGCAAAAACCGTGTGGAAAGAAGTGGAAGAATTTATTAGACCTTCAACTCCTCCCTAGAATTTATCATTTCTTATGGCATGTAATTCACCGCAAGATTCTCACAATAGATCAACTACGGAAATCAAGACGGATAGAGCCAAATAGGTGCCCTATATGCAAACAGGTTGAAAAAACCATTCCACATTTACATATATGCTATGGATTTACCAAAACAATATGATGGAGGTTGTGGCAAACCGGCCCCATCAAACCAGCAGATAAATGCATTCCCACTCAACTACTATTGTGCAAAAGGAGAAAAAAATGGTGTCCAAATGCCAATCATGGAGCAACTCTACCTCGTAGCCCTGGGCTACAATATTTAGCACATCATGCTTGGAAGTAACAAAAAAAAAGTTTGATAATACAAGTCAAAATGTCGAGAAAACAATAGGAAAATTGCAGTGTGCATTCATGGTATGGCCATCACATATGCCCAAAATTGGATAGATAGATATGTCCTTTGAATATGAAGGACCCTTGCATTGCAAAGATACATAATATTCCTTTCAAGTTCCAATTCGCTTCGTTCCTAATTGGCCCTAAAGATATTTGAGAACCCCCTCAAGATTGGCATAAACTAAACTTTGATTGGGCTTCTAAATCAAACCCAGGGAAAAACAGAATAGGAAGAATCATGAGGGAGCAAACTTGTCAGTTCATATTGACCTATTAAATAAAAGTGTATGGTATGTATTTTTTATTTCTTACATTTTACCACCACTTGTGTACATGTAAATCTATGAGTTAATAAAGAACCATAGAAAGGATATGAAAAATTTTAGATTATAAAATTTGAGCAAATATGTTGTAGGCTTTGTATCTGAACATGCATCCATCCATCTTGTCATATTGTCAAAGGAAAAGGAAAAACTTATGAAAAATGCATATAAATTGAAGATATAATTAGTAATAATATGCCCTCTTGAATTATTTGCATTATGAAGGAGTGCCTACAAATTGAAGAGAAAAGATAAAAACAAAAATAAATTCTAGAAATTGTGACTGAAAATTTAACATGATAAGTAAACGAAAATGATGTGCAAGAATGTACCATGTGTACGATAAAAATATTTAATCTTACTCTGAACTTAACATCATCGTTTGACACAAATTTTCAATAATGAACATAAAGTTTTATAACCAAAAGATGGGAGAAACTTTTGGTAAAAATCATGCATTGGTTTTTTCAAATCGCACTCTATAATCCTATCATTAACATTAAAATAATATGGAAATGTTGTGCTTACCCAATAAATGGTATGAGATGCCAAAGAGGGAAAATGAGGAAGCCAAATAGTGATATAGTTATAATAAGTTAAAAGGTGGCGGATTAATGCACTAAAGTGAAAGAGAGAAGAAAATCTACACATAACAATAAGAGAATATTAATATGAATGTTCATGCTTATGAAATTAGTGGAGGAGAAAGTGGGAAAAAAATGTTAGCTCAATACAATAAAAGAATAAAATTAAAAGAGGTACGAGTCAACTAAAATGCAAATGATTCAAACATTTTTATAAATGGGGTTGCACGTTAAAATGTCTAATAAACCAAGGAAAAATACACAATATAGAAGTGGGATTTAGCACATTTTTTTCAAAATTACAATTTAAGTTAACAAGAAGGATAAAGCAAGGGATAATAAGTAAGCTCCACAAGAGGGTAACACATGAATGAACGAAATTTTTTAATGTCTATAATGCCAAGCAGTCTAAGGGAGCAAGAACCGTAGTCCTAAGTTATTTTCAAACTCCTTTTGGTGTTGGATCTCCTACTATGGATCTTGACTAAAAAGCTAGCAATTTTTTATGGTCTTAGTACGAATATCCTCATATGTTGTGCACTCCATGATAAAGTGCTATTTCGTTTCCACCACCCCCTTACCACAAAATATGCAAGTTCTCTCTTCCTAAACTTCTTTGGGTATAGTATATCTCTTGGTCTTGCATCTAAGATGATGCAATCCAGTCCTCAATTGTGCAATTAACAAACTTGTTTTTCTCTTAACAGTTGCCCCTAAATATGTTTTTCACCACATGCTCCCATGTTGGATTACACTCTTTGACATAGTATGTTTTTTTCCATCCAATTTACTTTGTCCACATGGCCATCTTGAATTTTTCCATCACATATTTTTTTATTTCCTCATTGGTGTTAGGACACTTATGTAAATTGACATCCCACTTGCTCAACCATTTGTTGTTCTACTTCCCCCAAGTTGTCTTCCTACGGCCTAATTACTCCTCTACAACTATTTTGCGCCTGTGATTGTTATCCATGTTTTTTACCTTCTTTAAATAACTTAGCAGTTGTGATATAGTTGATGCCTCCAATGGGAAAGTTCCTACTTCAGCTAAAAGAATCTCATATTGGACTGTGGTTTTCATTTTGAGGCTACTTGTGATTAAATGCTTTTGTATTCTTTCTAACTATCTCCAACTATAATTTGACATGCTACTTCCCCAAACTTCAAAACCATAATGGACAACTTGCATGTGAGATAAAATAAAAAGAAGAGTTAGTAATAAATAACTCTTTGAAAGAAAAACTTGTTGTAAAGTAGTTAGAAGGAGAAATGGGAAGAAATACGAAAAAGATGAGGAAAACTAGCTAGTAGGAAGGGATGAATTCTTAGGAGGATACTAATTATAAGTGGTAGTGACATGAAAATTAAGAATACAAATAAAAGTAAAAATCAAACCAAGACTATAAAGGTGTATTTTTATTGTATTTGAGGGAGTTCATGATGTGATTCTAGGAGTGGTTCAAATCTCAATCCACATCCTTGATAAGATTGTGTGGGTGGTAGGTAATCTCAATTTCTTTTCTTCATTCACTTGCAACAATTTTCTTCCTTCACTACTAGCTTAGTGGCTTCTAAGTGGATGTGGTGTATGTTATTGAATGTTTCTTTGCTAATGCAATCACACATGATGTTTGCACCCTGTTCCTAGATCCTAGGTCCAATAAAGTGATCCATTTTACTAATGTATGGAGTTTGACATGAACTTTCACTTTATAAACCCGAGGAGTTGTGAAGTAGTAGTTCATTTTGATCCTTCAAGGCACATATAAGATTCATAACTTATGTGGTTTAAAGGAAATTTTAATGCCTCCTTTCCATAAGATTTTGGAAATTTTGTTCGATATGCCATCTACACATGGCATAAAGGCCACATGAATATCGGTTGAGTCATCTAAACTACAACATGAGTCATGTTGCACTTTGGCTTGTTTGAACACTCTAACAATGTACTTATCCCTATGTCAATTCATTTAAAAAACCTTATTCAAGTGACATATTTCATGGTTAATATGATCCTCATTGTAAACTCAAATCACCCTTGTAGTAAATCTTTTTAAATTTCTCGCTTTTTGGATAAGATAGCGATGAGAAGTTCACATGTAGGTAAAGGCCATTGTTAGTGGTTTTTCTATACAATTGATGAGATCAAGATCTATTAGGGTTTTTATAAAGAAGGATATAAAGGAGAGGAAATGTACTAAGCATGCCAACATTTGAAAGTTTTAACTGTCTTAACATTTCCTTTATCACTGAAAATGTAAATTTTTACTTCATTTCATTTATACTCAAAACAGTTAGTAGCTAGTAGCCTAGTACAAATTGCAAGTGCAACAAGCCTGAATATTAACATCCAAGCCTTTACAACTTCAATAAAAAATGCAAACTCAGCACACTTGTTACTCCGAGTGGGTGACCAAGAGCAATGGCTCCACCATTAACATTCACTTTTTCTGAATCCAGGTCCAATTTCTTCAGCAGTACACTTATTGGGATACCTAGCACAGAAAACATATAAACATCAAATTAGAAGTTATTGAAAAGAAACATGACAACAACTTTAAGTACTGCTGATTTGTAGTCAAAACTTTATAACAAGAAGACCCTTGAAACGAAGAAAATTTTTATCTGCTCTTGTTGGATAAACATGTCACGCTTAATGGAACAAGCCACCTTTCGTAGAACAGTGCAGCTATGCAGATGTTGAGTTAAGTGTTTCTCAAATTTTCTTCTACTTTGATTTCAAGTCCAAATCAATAAGTATATGAACATTTTCCCAATGCACAGAAGCACAAGGGTTTCATAAACTGAATTGGAAACCAAATGGACACCAATAACAAACATGGCAAAAGCTGTTAGCAGCACAAGATTAAAACTGGAAAAACTTGACAAACTAAAAAATGATGAAATATTCATAAAAACAGGGGAAAAAACCTGTTATTGATTAAACATAAAAATTGCCCAAAAATGTGGAATTGAAAAATAACCAATAAATAGACAAAAATGCATGCAATTGAAAAAATTGCCCAAAAATCAGGATATATGAATATGAATTGCTGTTTACTCACAATTTTTCAAATAAATTGTGATATTTTAATTGTTTAATTCAAGAACCTGGTTCCTTCAAAAATTCAATACGGTGATCTCAATTGATATGAAATTGTTACAGTCAACAATCTATCACATTTTTTGGCTGATTGACTGATAGAAATGATTTCTTCCACTTGAAGTTTGAATGAATGGGGCAACAGCTGTAAAAAAATAAAAAGCAGCACCAATCATCACTAACAAACAGAGTGGACAGAGTTTGTCAATACCTTTAAAGAGAGAACCAATCCATGAATTGCCAGACGGTAACTTCTGGATATCCTTGAACCATAATTCCTCCCAACACAAATGCAAGAGAAGCACACATACACCGTTCCATTTCCTTGTCTTTGGTGTTTCCTCTTTAAAATCTATTGTCTACAACGAGAACCAGAAATTTGAAAAAGAAGATTAAAACACATTGCACCACTTTTTTCAGCTTAAAAATATGAGATAGCATGACATGAAATGACTTTTAAACCCCCGTGAACCAAATTGTTCTGCAGGAAGTATCATGTTTATCTTCTTGCAAAGGTTGTTTCTATGGATGTCCAGTTTTAAATCTTACCTTTGTTTGCCTGTCCTGGTTAGAATCTAGTTATGACTCAAATATCTGTGCAATTGTGCCAAAAATCATTGTAGGGTTAAAATCTCGTGTGTTAGGTATGACTGCAAATATCTGTGCAATTGTGTCAAAAATCATTGTATGCTAAATATTTTAAGGGAAATGTGTGGCACAAGTTAGAGATTCTTTCTTCCCAGTATGCTAGTAGGAATGTCCATGTACAGTTTTCCCTATTTAGTTTGTATTTCACGTGAATTGGTTCTTCGTTTGGCGATTATAATTTTCTTTGAGGCTGGTTACCTTGTGTTGGTGAGAAGAGTGCTCTAGACTAGGGTCGATGATACTATTATAATAGCAAACAATGTTTTTAAATTTGTGGTTGTTTGAAACCCGGAGTAGATTCAGTCAGTTTGTTTATACGTTAAGATAGTAAGATACCACACCTTAAAGTCTAACAGTGGAATCATTCGGCTGCAATTTACCACCTTCATTTTATTGTCAGAATATCTGAAGAAAATTCTGAAAAAGTGGATGTAACATGGTGATTTCCCGATATCTTTTTCAAAAACTTTTTATTTGCAATTGTTAGGCATTTATGGATCATTGAAATAAGATGTGCTCCAAAACCCTGTTAAGTTCATTAATTTGCTTTCACGCCCAGGTTTTATGATGTTTTAATAACATTATTCTACGATTGGAACTTCAAAAACATGATAGAAATAAATGCTTTACCAGCTCCAAAATAGGATGTTTGATAATCATTCCTAATTGCGTCAACGACGACATCTCTGGGAATGGAGCGGCCGGGTTTAAGTGTCACACACTAAGCTCTTGCCACGGTAAAGAAAAGATTTAACCTTAGTTATTGGATTAATAAAGTATGCTTATTAAGTTAATAAATTATTAAATAAAAACAATACTATAGTATAAATAAAATCAAATAAACTATCACTACTAATAAATAAGGAAAAGTCGACATTAATAAATATGTAACATATCGAACGTTCTCTGAAATAAATTTTCTAAGTTTTACTATGCAAGTAAAAATAAACTATGTATGCCATTGCAATAAAAAAATTTCCTTTTTTATTGTAAATATATATGAACAAAGATGCTATAACAATGTACAAAAGGATTTCCATTCCATTACAATACTTTTCAAAGTACATTATTCCAACAAAATACAAACTACATACATAGCTCCTTCGAGCTTCATAGCATAAGATATAGATGGTCCAGGAATCCACTTTTCAAAACCTTGGTCCTCTATTGCCTACTGAGGAGAAGCATCACTAAAGCGTTTTTCCGCCAACCACGAACACACATGCGGTCCCCCGCACATCTATCAATGATAGATGGCTCTTCCCTTCGACGAAGGTATTCGTTGGGTAACCTCGTACGACATGCCATTTTGAGCTTAGTGTCATGCCCTACATGACTAGGATGTATAGCCTATGCTAGGTACCCTTCATGCACTTAAATAGACACAATGAGCAAATAGTGGAGTCTCGGCATTCACACTTTCTACAATGGAGTCTTTGGAAAATCTCACTACTTTGGCCAAAGTGTTCTCACTCAGTATAATCGAGTGTTGGTCTACCATTCACCTACACTATGACAAGCTCGTTTTGACTTGTGGCCATTATATCTATGCCTAGGAAATCCCTCTCCACGAGCAAGCTACTCCCCAAGATAACCTATCTCTTAACACAACCTAAGGTAACACATCTCAATAAGTAAAGCACAAGTTCCCTCCCTTCACTGGACAACATTCCCAGGAGTAACCTACTAGCTATCTAGCATAAACAATTATCTAGTTATGAGTGTTCCCTAAGCTTGTCTATGTTTGATCATATCGAGTATAATAGCAATACCTATGATAAACATACTCTTTTAGCCATATCTACTCACGTCTAGTATAATAATAATACCCTTGACAAGCAGTCTCTCCTATCATGGAGTACTTACAAACAATGCACAACAAATTAAATAGTTTCCACTTTTCTTTCAAAGCAAACAATACTTTTCTCTATGTGCAAGCATCAACAAGACTAGCTAATTCAATCAAGACATAGCTCATTCAAAAATAGAATAAACAAAAATAGAATATGCTCATGCATGTGTTTAAGCTTTCCAATTCGATTGGCTACAGTCATAGCACCTTATAGAACAACTATCCTAATATTGACTCTCCAACAAGTCTCTCAATACTTAACTCTCAAATTGGCAAGTGTTTCTTCTCAAACGATAATAAAACTCACTTAAAACTCAAAGCCTCCCTGATTGTTTTGACAGTATAATGCAAATAGAAAATATCATTAAAATGCAGAGTTTAATGCACAAGAAATACACATAGAAGGTAAATAATGAGGCATCCCAAACAAATGAACTCTTGCTACTATTTATACAACACGCAAGTAACAATAATGCCTACAATTTAGGCATGATTTGATAGCAACAAGCATGCATAGCATCACCACTAACACAACTCAAAAGGTGGCGAGCATGTAAGCAAAGACAACTTGAATATCAACATATCGACCCACTTATTGACAACAATTAGAGAATAAATCAACTCTCTGTGTGATAGAATTCGACTGACAACAATAAGTTGACTTTTATGATAAACAGAACACAAAGGTGGCGCGATTTCATTCTTAAAGGAAACGGTCAATAGCTAAAGCATGCCACCCACAAAAGCATCGACCAAGTCTTACTATATGTGTCGATTCACTCGTGAAATGATTTAGACCAATTCGTTGATATGCTTCATGTCAATATAGTTGTTTAGTCAATGCAAAACATCATGGAAATACAGTTTACCAAGTCCATGGGCTTCCCATTAAAAAGGCATCGACTTATTCTCACTTATCATCAACTTAATACTATTAGTTTGCAGATTACAAACTCTTATTTCATTGATAGCATGAGCATAAAGCAGCTCAAGAAAGACAGTTATAATTATCACAAAGTTCGGCCTTTAACTTGTTCAATAAATCGGCCTCCAAGTTGATTAAGATAATCGACTTCAAAGCCAAATGTGTAAACATTATAATTGTCTGAAAGTCATTGTTTTAGATAGTCAATCTAAAAGCAAATAACATTTAAATATAAATACATTTACATATATATATATATACGTATACATATAATGTATATGTTAGTATGTATATTTATATTTATCAAATGTTAATAAAGCATGTATATATAATCGATATATAAAAGAATACATCAACATAGCAATCACATTGTTATATTAATATATCGGTTGTGTGTGTATATATATGCCTCTATGTACATGTATGCATATGTATACATGTATTGATACATTCGTATGGGCATATTCATTTGCTACCAAACTCGTGTATGGATACACATATACATATGCATATATGCATATACATTATATATATATATACACATTCGATTCACACATCAAAATCATACACGATTACCATGGTATTGTTAAGAGACTACGAGCAATATGTTTATACGTATACATATACATGTCATTGGTTCCATCATATAGTTCCATGTGCATAAGCAACTTGTGCATGAATATGCATTGGTACGTCTACCTATGTACCCTCATGTATGTGTTCCTTGGTGTGTATAGTCTATCATTGTCATGCATGTGTGTATGCATACACATACCTCGTTTACTCACTTATCATTGAAACATGGTAACAAGAAGGAAATCATAAGCTCATCATTCATTAATGCATTCAATAGTAAACTAGACCTTTACTAAGATAGACATAACAACTAAGGATGACTTACCAACTTCCCACTTAATAAACCAACTCAATTACTCTATTGTGGTGTGTGTAAGCTCAAATTGGTTACGTTACTAGTTACCCGACCAAGACCTTATCTTGAGTGTTACTTCCCCTCTGCCTAGAGGAATTGAACATGTACCTATGTAAACACTAACACATGTACACAGCAGTCAACTATTCACAAAATATGTAATATACACATTACATCTCCAAAATTAGAATATCAACACAATATTCATCCAATCACATAAATGCATTCCTTCATATAACATTATATGAGATTACATTCATTCATAAGGAAGTGATAGAAAAGTGCACACACAACTTATTCATCCACTGAATTCACATTTTACCCTATATAGTAATAGTAAATAGTAATTACACAATTGGGGTGTAACAAAATATATAATTTTATAATATGATAAACTTTTAAAAGCACATTTAATAAGTTATATTATGATGCAGTGAAAACACCACATGTAACCACATATGCAAATATATCATAGATTTGACTTGAAATTTGATGAAGGGAACGCCCTATATTAAACCACATACAAATGCAATTATAAATGCAAAGAACATTAATTCAAACAACCAAGATCATATTTAGAAATTTGCACATAAACTCCTCTTTATTTCAATTGAATCTCTTGCAAAGAACATAGTTTCTTCTCCAAACTAAAATTACAATAGTTGCTGCCACTTGAGTTGATAAATGCATTCAAATAAAAATTAACTACAACAGCTCAAATGGTTGAGCATGAGCAACATATTTCCTCTTCCTTGAATTAGCTTCTTGCACTTTAATTCTAGCTCCTGCAATCTGCAATCTTCAACAACAACACCTCAACCATGAATTTCAAATCATTTGTTGCTGCAAAATTGTTCTTCCAACCTGCACAAACAAGTGTTATATAGCTCCAAACCAAAATCCATGCCCAAGGATACTCTCCTTCAAATCCTGGAAAATGAAACTCTGAGTCACAGTTTACCTTCAACCTCTGATCTTCAACCTGCAAAGTGGCAACTAAATAATACAAAATTTTCCTTCATTTTTATGAGATGATTAACCATGGATAAACATTGTGGTTACCACAAACCATCATGAGTAACCACTCCAAAACCCAATGCCATATTTTGGGAGTTTTCAACAATATTTACAAAATATGAAAATAATGTCATTAAGTCACAAATGGGCTCCAAAAACCTATGCCTAGATGAAGTAGTGCTCAAGAATGAAATAAAATCATTAATTAGGCCACATGGGTTGCATATGGCCACCTCCACCAACAGCCAATTAAACTGGTCAACTATGACCACTCCATAACTCCACTCAGGACCTAGAATAGACATGCACTGACATGTAAACTTGGTTGCCCATTCAAGATTACATGCAATGACACATGTAAATATGCAAGATA
This sequence comes from Sequoia sempervirens, assembly GCA_007258455.2. Lineage (NCBI taxonomy): Eukaryota > Viridiplantae > Streptophyta > Pinopsida > Cupressales > Cupressaceae > Sequoia > Sequoia sempervirens. Next base: position 63,104 of record VDFB02370775.1, read on the forward strand.
TGGATACCAAAATAGAATATTCCCAGGATATGCTTTGAAACAGTCACTGACATGTATGCAACTTACATGAGTGCAACTACCAAAGGTCTTGGGAAAATATTAAATAAATATTTAGACCCTTATTACATCAATTTATTCATCAAAACATTATTCCAGACTAAACTATAGAAAAAATTGAAATAATTACTTTTGGGTGATACAAGATTGCTCTCACAACCCAAGATGCTCTTGCATCAGACACCCGGGGTAGGAAAATTTTGTGAATCTGGATTCACAAAATGGATTTGAGTGGTAGTACCACCCTTTCAAATTGCAAGCAATCTTCAACAAACTCCATCACTAAAACTGGTACCTATGATTTGTTATTTTTTCTCCTCTTCCAACACCTAGCCGGAACAAGTATCCTTCTCGAACGATTCATCTATGTACTCAACATCCTCAATGTGGAATTAGCTCCACCATAAACTAACCACCTCCACCAAATGCAACTCACACTCTCTTCCAATCTTGTGGGATTCAACCCACCATAGTCTGACCACGTCCACCAAAATGCACCTGCTCTAAACTTTGCAACACCAAACAAATCTTTTACATACCAAACATCACTAGAAAACTCTGTTTGAACCAACTTATTCAAAATATGCAAATCACCATATTTCTCAAATTTAACAAAATTTGAATCAATATTATCCTTTGTTGCAACTCTTTCATCTACACAAAATCTACTCTTATCTTCATCATAAAAATGAAAAATATTATGCTTTACCTCTTTCTCTACAACCTTTTTCTCACCACTTTCTACTACCATTCTTCACCTTCACTCCCAGTTGCACTTTCATTTTTTCAATACTTTCAAGTCCTCCAAATGACACTCATCTACTACTGCAACATCATTTTCCTTTTTCATTGTTGCACTTTCTTTTTGCTCCTTATCCTCAGCTACAATCTCACCATCTTCCTTCATGCTATCCTCAAAGCATACTTCTGCAATATTTTCTCCTTCCTGTTCACCTACATACACAACTATGACAAAAAAAATTCCTTTCTTCTTTGGAATTTTCAAGGTCTCACAAAGCCTCAACAAAAATCTTCAAATTCTCAAGTTCTTCACATGTAAACATCCTCATGTTTGACGATTTGTTTACAAATCTTCAAAACTTTCAGGTTATGTTGCAAATTGTTTCACGGTCAACAATTTGTTCACAACCACAGGAGTCTCTACTCAAAAAATTATTTCTCTTGCAAATTGCACATTCATCTGCAAGCAAAACCCACACACTCTCCACCTGAGGGTCCTAGTGCAAACTATCTCACATCATCGCTTTTGCATCCACACTCAGGAACACTAGCTCTGATACCACTGATGCAGTGAAAATAGGTCACATAAGCACACATGCAAATCTAGATCATAGATTTGACTTGACATTTGATGAAGGGTATGCCCCTATCTTAAACCACATACAAATGCAATAAAAATGCAAAGAATATGAATTCAAACAACCAAGATCAGATTTAGAAGTATGCACATAAAATCCTCTTTATTTCAATTGAATCTCCTGCAAACAACACAGTTTCTTCTCCAAACTAAAATTACAATAGTTGTAGCCACTTGGGCTGATAAACATGCATTCAAATAAAAATTAAAAATTAACTGTAATAGCTCAAATGGTTGAGCATAAGCAACATATTTCATGTTCCTTGAATCAGCTTCCTGCACTTCAATTGTAGCTCCTACAATCTGCAATCTTCAACAACAACACCTCAACCATGAATTCCAAATCATTTGTTGTTGTAAAAAATTTCTTCCAACCTACACAAAAAAGTATTATACAACTCTAAACGAAAATCCACGCCCAAGGATACTCTCCTTTAAATCTTGTAACCACATTTAAATTGGAATATTCTATTTGGGGCATCCAATTCTATGTGGGGACCATTTTGCATGCATGCTCTTGCATAATCATTTGCATACTTTGCATCCATTTTCATGTTGGTGCATGTCCATATTTGGACTCATCAGAGCCATCGGGAATCAATGTAGGTGTCATTGTTGACCAAAGATGATTGGCCAAAAGATAGGTGACCATGTGAGGGCCATGTAAGCAATTAAGTATTTTTTACTTTTTAATTTTTATTCCCCTCAAGTTGGGGTGTGGATTTATTGGAGGTTTTGGTAGGTTGTTTTGGAAACCAACAATTTTTTTCTTCTCACACTCTTCTATATATTGATGCTTGTTCATTTGGAGAAGGGGGATTTTGGGTGAAGTGTGGTTAGATATCCAGATGTTTTCAGAATGAAGCTAGATTGCTGAAGACACATATGTTGCATATTTTTGTATGTTGAGAGCTCATAGTGCAAGAAATCCCATGAGCTTCAAGATTGTGTTTTCATTTTACAGCTATAAGAAATATTGTATGTTGTTGATTTCATTCTCATATTGAAATATAAAAGCAGTTTGTTGTCTTCTTGCAATCTCAGTGTTGAAGTGTTTGATTTCATATTTGAAGGGAGAGTATCCCTCAGGTACATCAGTAGTATCAGAGCCAAAATTTTGTCATAGTTGTGTATGCAGGTGAATGGGAAGGAGAAAATCTTACAGAAGTATGCTTTGATGAAGGCATAGAGAAAGAGAGATAAAGAAGAGAAAGGTACAAAAGAGGTTGAGAGGCAAAAAGGTGGAGAAATTGAAGAGAAAAATGATGTTGCAGCAGTAGATGTGTGTCCTTTGGGGAACTTAAAAGCATTGAAAAATGAAATTGTAGCTGCTCGAGTGAAGGTGAAGAATATATGTCAGCAAACTGTGGCGAGTAAAAGGTTATAGAGAAAGAGTTAATGCATAATGTTTTTCATTTTTATGATGAAGATGAAAGTGGATTTTGTGTAGATGAAAAGATTGCAGTAGATAGTGAGAAGAGAGATGTTGCGGTGATACCAGAGGAACATGTGAAAATAGAGGTAATGACTTATGTTTCTAAATTTTATGAAGATGAAAATAGAGATGATTTTCATATTGAGATGAAAGAGGTAGTGAGTGTAGAAGGAGAAAAAGAGACGGTACAAATAGATTTTGTTAGTATTGATTTGTATGCAGGGAAAGATTTAAATGATGTTGCAAATTGGTGTGTGGATAGTGCATATTTGCTTGTAGAAGCTATAAAGGATGTTGCAAGTGAAATTTGGTGGAGCTAATCAATCAATGGTGGGTCAAATCCCATGAGAGCAGAGAGGAGAACATATGGTATTAGGAGGATGTGAATGGTACATGGTGGATACAAGTCCATGAGAGGAGAGAAGAATGGAGTGCAAGATTGTTGGAGGAGGATGGTGAATGTTCTAGCGAGATGTTGGAAGAGGAGAAAGAAGAAATTATTAAAGGCACCAATTTCAATGATGGATTTTGTTGAGGATTACTTGTAATCTGAAAGGGTGGTACTAATACTCAACTTCATTTTATGAATCCATATTCACAAAAACTTTCCTACCCTAGGTGTTTGATGCAGGAGCATCCAAGGTGTAAGGCAATCTTGCATCACCAAAAAAGATTGCTATTTAATTTTTTGTTTTCAATAAGGGCTAAGTTGTGTGGAAAATAAATATTTTAATTTGCAACATTGTAATTTTCCCTTGTGATGATTTCCAAATGTAATTTTTGGAGGAAATATGCTTTGATAAAAGTTTCAAAGGCATTTAAATTGGAATATTTCATTTGGGACGTCCAATTCTAGGTGCTCTGACCACTTTGCATGCATGCTCTTGCATGATCATTTATATACTTGCATGTTAGGACCACCAGCTTTGCATGTTGGTGCATGTCCATATTTGGAGCCATCATAGTCACCGAGAATCAATGGAGGTGTCATTGTTGACCATAGATGATTGGCCAAAAGATAGGTGTCCATGTTAGGGCCATGTAAACAATTAAGTGTTTTATATTTTTTATTTTTTATATCCCTCAAGTTGGGGAGTGGGATTTCTTGGAGGTTTTGGTAGGTTGTTTTGGAAATCAATAATGGTTTTCCTCTCACACACTCTTCTATATATTGATGCTTGTTCATTTAGCGAAGGGGGCTTTTGGGTGAAGTGTGGTTACATACCTTGATGTTTCTGAAATGAAGCCAAATTACTGAAGACACATATGTTGCATATTTTTTATGTTGAGAGCTCAGAGTGCAAGGAAGCCCATGAGCTTCAAGATTATGTTTTCATTTTTTTTTATAAGAAATATTATATGTTGTTGATTTCATTATCATATTGAAATAAAAAAGTATAACACTAGCTCAGATTGTAAGGAAGCAGGCCTATGAGCTTCAACATTATGTTTTTATTTTATCCTATAATAAATATTGTATGTTGTTGATTTCATTCTCATATTCAAATATAAAAGTATTTTTTTCCTTCTAGCAATCTCTTGTTGAAATGTTTAATTGTTTCTTTTCCTTAATCAACTTCCTACACTTCAATTCTAACTCCTGCAATCTACAATCTTCAACAACACCTCAACCATGATTTCCAAATCATTTTTTTGCCGCAAAATTATTCTTCCAACCTATACAAACAAGTGTTAGACAACTCCAAACCAAAATCCATGCCCAAGGATACT